>JABUQX010059147.1:0-50787 GCA_015478945.1 Trachelipus rathkii | reverse complement strand
ATTTACTAATTATTATATTAATTATAAAAAGAAGAATATATTAGAGAATAACTAATTTCTCTGAGGCCCGTGATAATTTTGAGGTTTTCGATTAGTAAATCTTAAAGAAGAAGAAAATGTATCAAGCCAAACTACCTAAAAATTTACGTAGTAATTCGAGGTTAAATAGCTGATTACGTAATAGAATGCCAACTATACACACCACGTCCTCATAAAAGCAAGAAAAAATTCCCAGGTGTTCCTAAATAGGAGTTATTTAGGTCACGTATTATTATAGTGTAGGTAGAGTGCACATAAATACTCTTATTATTTTCTTGGTCATTCGTGTGTCTTATATAAGCTGTTCAAGAATTCAGAAAGATTAAGCAACTTTTCCAACAATTAATACTATATTTTAAAAGGGGCCTGTGTTACTCTAGATTGAGAGGTTGGTTGTTACTACTTGTTGAAAAATAATAATAAACACGTTAGTAAATAAGTATAAGACTGCTGAAACTAATGTATATGGTTATTCTATTCTTAAATTGTAAATATCCATAAGAAAAAGTTTCTTTTTGGTGTGAATTCAAGGCAAATTTTAGAAAGCGGACAAACTGAATAAATCCTGGAAAGAACCTTAAACGTTTGTTAAATAATTTGGTAAAAGAAATTGAGAAGCTAATAAAGCAGCCTGACACTCTATTCACTTAACACATTACTCACTTATCAACTGACAGTGTAAATTCACCATTTTATTAGTAAAAATAAATAGCACTAACAAATTAATAGTGCACAATCACTAAACAACAAAAGGATGTATATAACCTACACAGCAATTGAGAGAGAAATTTATTGGGTAAGTTTGGTTTTAGTAAGATTTTAAGGATAATTGTTGATATATAATTTGTGACCAATATTTGAAGCTTTTCCCTTATTATTGTCGAAGTACAAAAAGAACACTGGTGTACAGTGATAAAGCCTGCTTTCGGAGGAAAGCATCGTCTTTGTAAAGGTAACTAATCTAAATATAATTTTAATCAGTCACATACAGTAGCTTTGAAAGTAGTTTAGAGAATTTTATAACGACACACATAAAATTGTGTAGAAAGACCGAAATTTTAATGTAGGTAATGAGAATAAGGTAGTTTCCCATCCCCTGTCAGTTATGTTTTATGTTTTTGATGGGTTTATATTTACAGGCCGTTTCCCCCACTTGCCGTCATAGATAGGGTTTTATTATAGATAGGAGGGAAAGACCTTCTAAATTGTAATTTAGACACTTGTTAACCCACATAATTTTTTTTTTCAGATAAAAAAACTGTTTTGTTTTATTATTTTTTTTTAAACAACCCTTCCTCTCCATTGTTCTCACTTTATTATTAGTAAGTTATAACGTGTTCCATTTTCACCACAAACGCCCGCACACATGTTAAATTATAATGTATTTTTCTCTTTTTTGGCTCCCGTCTTCCCTTCTTCCTTTAAAAGCATGCTCGCCTGTTCTCTCCATTAACAGGACGAGTGCCCCCTCCCCCCTCCTAAATCATCGCCGCGTCTCTCTCCTTAATAATCGCCGCCCTTCTTTCCTTCTCTTCTTTCTTTTTTTTTAAATAGGCCTCCTTAAAATCCTCCCAACTATCTGTGCTCTTCCTCTTCTTCTCCTTCAAATAAATCCAATCCTCCCAGGTTGCTCGCCTCCCCTCCCCTTCGGGGTCGCTTTGGAAAATTACACATAACCAAATCTCCACAACAAAAAAATTTAACAATCTCTCTCCTCTTCTTCTTTCATAAAGATTTAAGCCACTCTTCAACCGGTTAATATCAATTTTCGCTTGCACAGCAAAATAAAGTCAACTTGTTACAACCTAGCAACCTTCCCATTTTTATGTGTAATAAAAAAAATAACACAGGTAATAAATATCATATTAACGCACCCCCCCAAACGCATGTTAATATTAAAGTTAGGATTACCATCCCTAATCCACCTACAATTTTGAGAGGGGGTTATCTTAAGTTTACTTTCTATCTCGTGGGAACGTTTAATCACCAAAAAATTGCAGAACCCAGGAAGATAATGTCCAAAATCAATTAAGGGAACCTAAAGGATTATATTTAAGTATAGGCCGGTGTATTTGGTTATAAGTGGAGAAGATGATAATTCCAAAACTAATGGTTTTAATATATCCGAGAACATTTGAAGTATTAAACTGAAAATAGCTGAAAAAGGTTCATATTTGAGAGTATTCTGTGTCCAATTAACAGCAAGTTAATGAATTTTTATTTTTATAGCCAACCATTGAAAATAAGACTCTATGTTGGTATATTATTGCGCGCATAAAAATCACCACAATTTTGATATTTGATCATCTGTTAAAAAGCTGCGAGCTCGATCACTCCTTCTTCTTTTCACTTCGAAGGGCTCTTCTTTCCACTAGAATCCTCGACTTGCCAATGCGATCACGGAAGACCCGAGTCACAAAGAATGAAAGAAGACGTACCCAACATCAAAGCATCAACAATGACACAGTTTAATCACCTACATCTCAAAATTGAATATAAAACACTATAATAATCAGAGACAAAATTAATACTATAATCGTGTGGTCTTTTCCTGTACATCTCTCTCGCCCAACAACCAATTTATTCAAAAACTTTATCATTAAAAATACATATCTTAAGAATGAATATTTAATATTAAAAACATTTGCTTCAACGATTGAACATGCGAAAAAAAACAAAAGCAAGTAGACATTATTTTAACGGACAATTATATAAATTGGTCATGCAGGAGTGAGAGTATGTGAGTTCTTCATGTGTTTTTAATATCAGGACAACCACCTATAACAATGAATAAAATGCAACTCAGTTGCAGTTATGTAATGACAAACAGGGCCATAAAAAACCATAATAAACACAAAGAAAAAAACAAATCAAAATATTACGTCACAGAAACGTTAAACCTTATCATGCTTTATATATATTATATATATATCATTATTATATATATATAATAAATATTATATATATATATATATATAATTAATAATAATATATATATATTATATAATATATATATATATATATAATATTATATATATATATACATATATATATATTATATATATAAAATATATATTAATATATATATTATATATTATTATATATATAATATATATAATATATATATATTAATATTATATATTTATATAGGTAAAACTTAAGTTCTGGCTGACCTTTCGATTCGATATACGGTAGATAATAATATCGATACCGATATCTAATCGATATATATATATATATATTATGATATATATATAATAATATAATATATATATATATAATTATATATAATATTTATATATATATATATATAAAATATATATATATATATATATATAATATAATATACAGAGCTGGGCGTTGCGCCAATGGCGCCTATGGCGCACTATCAATCCGTAGGCGCAAATGGCGCATAGGCGAACAATTTTTTAAAAAGGCGGACTAAGCAAAGGCGCACAGCCATTGTCGCCCTATAAGCCGCGCTATGAACAGGAACAAAGCATTTTTTTTCACCCTTAAAAGTTATAAACTTAAGAAGCTTGGCAAACCTTGTATCATTTCTAAAAAACCCAGTGAAAGACTATAATTATTAATAATATAATTAATATAATATAAATATATTATTATAATATAATAATATATATGTATATATATATATATATATATTATAATTATATATATATTATATTATATATATATATATAAACTTGTTCAGTAGTTCTTAAACTACAATAAATGCAACTAAACACTGGCTCTGAATAGAAATTTGTCAAATACTTCGGCAGCGTCGAGCTGAACTCTGGGAAACTATGGATCAACCAAGCACTGGAGGAGGAAAAGGAACGTGTGAATATGAGTTTACCGGGTGTTTAATTTACAAAAAATAATGTGGTTTTTCTTTTCCTTATAAAAGCAGTGCTTTTTATAATCGCACTAAAGTTACTTTGCAAATAAATTTAGCGAACATCCACTGGCCGGCGAAAAGCGCAGGTCAAAAGGCGCATATGCCGCCTTAGCGCATTGATTACCAAAAATATAGGCGATAGGCAGCTAGGCGCCACTGTACGGCGGCAATAGGCCGCAATTAGGACGGCGAGGCGCTACTCAAAAAATTATATATATATATATAATGATTATATATATTATATATACTATAGAATAATATATATTATTATATACTATATATATGATATGTATATGAAATATATATAAATATATATACTATAATAATATATATATAATATAATAATATATATTAATATATATATATATATATATATATATATTATATATATATATATAATAATATATATTAAATATATTACATATATAAATATATAATATATATATATTATATATATATATAAATATATATATATAGTAATATATATATATATATATCTATTATATGTATATATATAATGTGTGGGTGACCTTAACAAAACTATCCTAAAACCGTAATAAAAGCCGTACAGTACTGACCTATCTAGACGGATGTCGTTGCTCCGTAGGACTAAGACCTTAACCCTAGATTGATTGTCCCGTTGCCGAAAACCTAGACCTAGTGTAAGTCCTAATAAACCTTTATAAATAACCTCACTAAAAAGCGTAACAAGTTACGGAACCCGTATCTAGAAGAATCCTCGTTGCCCCGTAGGCCTAGACCTAACCTAGATTGCTTGTCGTTGGACCGAGACTATGTGTACCTGAAACTCAATACCTTTATCATAACTGCACTTAAAAACTCGGTAAGGTCGAGCCATCTAGACGGATTCGACGCTTGCCGTAGGCTTTAGACCTAACCTGAGTTGATATCATTGCCGTAAACGTAGACCTAGCTAGAATATAAAGCGCATCACTAACATTTTATAAGTTACTACTTTCTAACTGTTTCATTATATGCAAAAAATAACATAATTAATAGAGCATCACCTATATGTATATCTATTTTGCCGAAAAATTAATCTTTGGAGAAACTGTAATAGCTTGTACTCCCAATATAATAAAATTTCTCTTCTTTAGTAATTTCGCACGTTTGTCCACTTTTCACAAACTTTTATTCTAGTATTAATTCAAAATGTTGCAAAAGAGCCTAAAACTGTAAATCCGTTTTCACAATTTCCGAGACAAATCTTTCTCACCCCCATTCAAACTCTGCAACTCTGAAAATCTGTTCGAAGGCTGCATTATGGTTAGGCAAGGTATTATATTTCAAATATATGTATATATTTACTGTTCCAAATAATATTTTATCCAGATACTTAAAAGGTAAATATAATATAATATATATTATATATATAAATAAATATAATATATATATATTATATATAATATATATATATATATAATATATAATTTATATGGACTACTCCTTTAAAAAGGAAGTTACATAAATTACGATTATCGCAAAAATCGCATAATCCACTCGTGCAGCCCTGCAGTGTTACGTGTAGCTAAAACTCCAATAGAACGAGCGGAATAGTTGCCACATGTTGCTTTTTTTAAATAATGTTTATTTTATTATTTAATTTTTAGAAAAAAAATTTTTTTATATTTTTTTTTAAAGGGGCTCGAGCCGATCGGAGGGACAGAGGGGGACGAATCCCCCCCGTCCGTCCCCGCGTGAGCCGGAAACCCTGCTCCTTCTACTTGGCTATTTAATCTTGGTATTTCCTTAGTGTTAAACAAAGAAAACGTTATTGCGCAACCTTTTCGCACTATTGCCTTGAAATAATCGAAAGAAAATCGATTACATCTTTCGTTTGATATATATCGGTTAACTACCCTTTAACAGGAGAAATATCTATATATAATATAATATAATATATATATATAAAATATATATATATATAAATATATATATATATATTATATAATATAATTATAATTATATATATATATATTATATATATATATATATATATATATATATAATATATATATATATATTTATCAGAAAGCTGGGCGCGCCTATATTTTTTTCTGAGTGCGCCTGCTCGCCTATTTCGCCCCTATGCCCCGTGACCTATGGCGCTTTAGCCGCCTATCGCCTATAGTCTTTGGTCACATCATGCGCCTTGCGCCTATGCGCCTATGCGCCTTTGCGCCTTACGACTTTTCGCCGCCTGGCTGTTTGCTAAATTTACTTGCAAAGTAAACTTTAGTGCTATAATAAAAGCAATGCTTTTATAAGAAAGAAAAACACATTTATTAATATTTGTAATAAACAACGTAAACTAATATCTACACGTCCCTTCACTCATGTTTGTGGTCCAGTTACCCCCCAGGAGGTTCAGCACGAGCCTGAAGAAGTTGAAAATTTTCGGAGCCATAGTTGCCAATTTATTTGTAGTAAGAACCTACTTAACTAGTTAATATATATATAATATATGATATATATAATATTATATATATATATAATATATATATTATAATATATATAATATATATATATAATGAATACTATAGTATAGTAAATAAATAATATATATATATCAGTGGCCGTATCCAGGAATTTTTTTCGGGGGGCTGCGACTTCATTCCATATTATATACTATATATAATATTATATATATATATATATATAATATAATAATATATAATATACTATATAATATATATATAATAATAGTAATATATAATAGTTATATATATATATATAAGTAAATTAATAACTGTTTCTCTTTCTCCTGTAAAAATTCCCATAAGGCTTTGCGAGATTTTGTTCTGACAGCGAACAGATGTATGTAAAAATTAATCTTTAAACCTCTTCGCTTGTATATTATAACGGCATATGATACTTAAAATATTTTAGTGTCTAAAAAATTTCGGGGGGGGGGCCATGGCTCCCCTGCCCCCCCCGATACCACTGGTTATATATATATATATTATAATATATTTATAATAATATATATATTATAATATAAATATAATAATAATAATATAAATAAATATTAATATAATATGGGCATTGTGCTGTGTGGGGCAGGGGTTGGTGCAGTGCTACGCTGGGCTGAGAGGAGCAGGGCTAACGCTAACGAAGAATAATAAAAATAAAGAAATAAACATAAAATGAAATAAATAATAATAATAATAATAATAATAAATAATAATAATAATAATAAAATAATAATAATAATAATAATAATAATAATAAAATAAAATAAGCACAAAGTATAAATGTGAATCTTCGCTCGGAATTGGAAGCCGCAAAAACGGCGTAACCCGCTTAATTTCACCCTTGTGCTCTCGGGGGGAATACCCCTCTAGAATCAACCTAGGACTTGAAAACTCCACCGGTAATCAGTTTAAGAACAACAAAATTAGAAACGACCGGGCCCACGCCCCGGCCCCGGCCCCGGCCAAAAATCAGAAAAAACCGGGGTTTTCTACCGGGTTAACTGTAAAATTTACACTAAATAATAAAGGGTTAAATCAAACAAAATAAAAATAATTTTACATTCGAATATCATCTGTTATTGAAGGTCTTTGAAGAAGGAGTGATGGAAAAGAGCAGCTGCCAAATATAGCTCTCTGTTTTTTGGTTATTTCTATGATGTTCAAATTAAAATCTGAGCCAAATTAATAATTGTCCGAGTTTTTTAACATAAAATATCGAAATTTTATATATCAATACGGAAGTTCGGAAAAGGAATATATAATTGTTTAAAATATTAATGCATTTATTATTTTTTTAAAGAAATATTTCATAAGAAAATAATTGAATTTTTTTTGGACTTCTTTTCCAAATATTTATTTCATGAATTATATAATATATATATATATATATATATATATATATATTATATATATTATAATATAATATATATATATATATATTAATATGCTATAATAATATATCTATAATTAGAATAATATATATATTAATATCATAATTAATATTTGTTTTTTTTTTTTTTTTTTTTTTTTATTTTTTCACAGATCACGACCCAGTTACGGGCTGGGCCCTTCTCAAGGAGGGGCGGAAAAAAAACATTAAAAAGAAACCCCCCAATCCCATCTATACCGCAAAGTTCTCAGTGACCGCAGACTGGGCTTTAAAGAGAAGAAGAAATTAAATATGTGGAAACAGAGAAGGCAAAGAGTCCCAAAGAAAGAGTAAGCTTGGTAAAGAAAGAGGCCACCAAACGAACAAGTCGGGTTCGCATACTCACTGCAGAATCCCGTGGAGAGCAAGCACCCTTGCAAACGAGGCGGGCTCGAAGGGTGGAGGAACGCAGAGGTCAAACTCCTCATGCCCGCCGTAGACCTATAAAAGGAGATAGAGCGGCCCAAACGTTACGGCGTCGCAAGAGATAAGGGGAAGAGAGTTTGAAAGGGGGCGTTTATTAGTCTCTTTAGCTTTAAACTAATCAATAAGGTGGAAGCGGCCGGAGCCCCACCAGTGAGAACAGTTACCCCTAAGCGATAGCCCTATAGTACTGGAGTAGGCTGTGCAGAGAGGAAATAAATAAATTCGCAAGCCTGAACGAACCCCACTCTTGAGGCCCACCTTAGACTAAGAATTTATAGGTTCCAAATAAGCCCTGTTAATGTTAAGACAAAGAATGTTTATGTATCCAGGAAACTTAGAGCCGTCCGAAAAAATAGGAAAGGGGAGGTGTTTGGAGAGGAGATGTGGAAATGAGTTTTAAAGGAGTGTAATTGTGAGGCAGGGAAGTGTTGCGGGTGACCCCACCGGAATTCATCAATCGGCAAGAAGAATCGGAAAGCTGAAGACGAGGGCAACTCTAGAAGCAAAAGAGGGAGCAGATTTGAAATGAAGAGTGGAAGAATGGAGAGTTGATCATCGGCATAAGAGTGAACAGAGTTGGAAGTCCAGCTGAGGAGATCGTTGATGAAAAAGTAGGAATAAAGTTGGAGCTAGAACAGAACCTACAAGATAGCATATATATATTATATATATAATATATATATAATATATAATAATAATATTAATATATATATATATATATATATATATAATAAATATATATATATATATAATATATTTATGTATATTAAAGGAGGCCCTTAGATTCTTTTTTAGTGTTTGTGCTTACTGTCACTTCATTTATTACTAAATGTACACAAATTAAAAAACTCCTTCAACACTTTTTTTTCGAAATAATTTGAAAAAGGAAGGCTAATTCTGTCGTCCCGACACGCGAGAAACTTCTTCAGGAAGGGACTGGATTCGTCCTGGATGCTTCAAATCAGTTCTGTGTGTTTCTGCAGTGGGTCTGCTATGTTCTTCATGGTGCTTGTTGAAAATTTTTGACTGTTTCAGATATTCATTTTGTATACAATCTATCTTAACTTTCACCGGGATGCTTATTGTAGTTGTAACTATTATAAATGCAAAAGGAATCCATGATTTTGGGATGGTTCGTGTGATTGATATTGTCTAAATATCTTGATATGTTGTATCATGCTAGAGTGCCTGTGTAACCCTATACTTGGTAATAGCTGAATTTATCTGTCTCCTTGTGCAAGTCATCTGTAATGTTGGTTTTTCTTCGTTTCAACATCTATGGTTCCCCCTATATATGTTTTAATTTGCAAGTATTGTGCAGGGGATGTCGATATATACAGCTTTGGGGGAGATCTTCTTTTCGTTTTGGGGGTGTTGAGAATGTTTTTTTAAGTTGTATGTTATTTTGATGGAATAGGTAATATTTTGGTAAATTTGTGTTTTAACGAAATATGATATGGTAATTGAGAATTGGTAAAGAAGGGGGTTGCCCATTTTCGGAACAAAGGTGCTATGTACCTTTTTGCGTTTGTTAAAATGCTTTTGTGCATGAAAAACCAGGATAGTAAAAAGTGATTTGAAAGAGTATTGTGAACTGTATTAGTTTTGTGCTAGAAAAGGGGAGGCATATAGAAAAGCACGGAGAAATAGAGATGACAGAAACAGCTAATTTTGTATTTGGGGAATGATTAGAAAGCCAATGTATATAGTTGGTGTGAATGTTGGTTTCTAGTATACTAGTAAAATTGCAACGTGATTGTTATTCCGTATGTGATAAGAGTATCGAGGAAGGGGAAGAGTTGTTTGGAGGCATTTCTATCCGTCATATTGAACTGAAGAGGAATAGAGGGTTTAATTATAGTAGGTACAATCAGTAGGTTGGTGTTGTGGAAGGGAAGGTTGACACAAAGAAATGCACCTACATATCGTATATCCATAAAACAATTGTTTAATAAAGGGTGGGGTAAAATACTAATAAAATTCCTGTTAGTTCCCATATATTATGCAACTGAGTATGGTGAAAGACAATTGGGGATCCATACTTCAGCCCCGAAAAGTTGTTTTAAATTTGGCCATTAAAATGAAAGTAAAGTATGTTGTAATGAGAGATTATTGAGATGTTTTAATATGAAACGGGAAGGCCAATCTCTCATTAGAACATAACTTCTTTCAATTTTTAATGGCAAATATTACAAACAAACTTCGGCCTGAGTATGGGATCCCACTGTCTCCCATACTAGTAACATATATATGAAACTAACAGAATTTTATCATATTTACCCCACTTTATTAAACAATAGTTAATGGATTAGATATGTAGATCACATTTTTGTCTCCCTCCCTCACAACACCAAAATGATGTCCTAAACTAGGGTTGGCAAACGCACCGGTGCGGTGCGGTGCGGTGCGCGGTGCGAGCTGTAAATATGGCGGTGCGGTGCGGTGCGCGGTGCGAGAATTTTTTTTAGTTACTGGTGCGGTCGGTGCGCGTGCGAGAGCCTTTTGGGCGGTGCGGTGGCGCGGCTGCGAAGCTTTGTGCGGTGCGGGTGCCTCGCGGTGCTGGAGCCTTCAGATTCAATTTTAAAAAACTTCGTATAATATATTGATATATTATATATATATAATAATATAATATATATATATATATATATATACTATAGTAATATATATATATATATATAATAATATATATATATATATATATATATAAATATACTATTAATTATATATATAATATATATCTGTTTTTAACTGTTTAAGAAAAAAAAACTAACGTGTGATTAAAAAATATAGCCTAATCAAAATTAATCAAGCACCGTAAAGGTAAAGAATGAAAATAGTACTTCAAGTGCTCAGACCTGGACGAAGTAACCAATCCACTATGGAAGACCTTTCAACCTCATGAGTGGGACGTCTGTTCAGGAAACATACAACAATACTTGCATGCCAGAACATTACAAAGGGAAAACTTTTTTTCTAACTGCTATGAGAGAAACTGGGAATCAAGTAAAAACGAAAATGCCGTGCTGTGGTTTTCTAAAATCAATGAAAAGCCTTTCAATTTAAGAAGGCATTTAAGACGAAATCATATACCAGATTTACAACGAATAGCAAAAGAAATTAAAATGAAAAATGAAGCCCGGTCTGGTGGGGATCTTCATTTTAAAACCAATTTCTGATCAAACAGTGAAAAAACAGTGATGAATTAACATAAGGAAAAACAATTGATCCAAGCTATTGTTGGAATGGGTGCCCGCTTGACTGATGTCCCATTTCGATCGGTGCACCTCCTCGCTTTTTGTAAGTATTTGAGTTTATTAATTATTGTTTTTTCTTGAGTAAAATATAAAATCTATGTTCCTAAAGTTAAGTTACTTTATAATATATATATAGTATATATATCTATATATTATAATATAATATATTATATAATATATATATATAATAATATATATATATATATAATATATATATAGTATAATATAATATATATATATATAATATTGATGACAAACTACTTAACGCGCGGGGCGGAACGGGGACCGTCAGATTTACAAGAAAAAAATTTCTCTAGGTAGAATCGCTATGATACGTAATAGATGTTCCTAGGGGCCGAAATGGATTGTTTTTTTTTTCTTAGTTAGGTTTATTCAGCTAGGTTAGGGTTACTTAGGTTAATTTGGCTTAGTTAGGTTAGCTTTAGTCACGCGAAAACTTAGGAAATTGTTTGTTTTTTAAATAATAAAAAATTGAATGTCGATAATTTTAATTTTCATTTCCTAATCTTAGAAAATCTCAGCGTACAACATCCAAGTGTATATAGATATGGAATTCTTGAACTTACGCAGTAAAAAAAGTTCGTTAAATAATAATATAATAAAAAGTTAATTAATTACTTTACCAAAAATTGCGCAAGTTCACTCCTGCCTAAATTCTTCCTTTTTATAGAAGGTTGTTTGATATAAAAGAACATCTAATAATTTGTCAGTATTAACTGTGCTTGTTAAGTAAGTTACCATATTATATATAATCTATATATTATATATATAATATATAATTAATTATAATAATAAATAATATAATAAATACATATTATATATATATATATATGAACGTAATAGTAACGGTGACACGGAACGGGACTTCGGATTAAAAAAAAATAACATAATGGGACATATAAAAGATGTTTAGGGGTAAACTAGAAAAAGAATTCATTTTTAATGTCAGGTTAGGTTGAGGTGTACATGTTGAAAAAAAAATGAACGAGGTGATCTAGGTTAGTACGGTTAGGTAGGTTACGTCTTCCTGTGTTTTTTTAAAGTCCGGCGTTCCTGACCGGAAGATATCAAAAAACAAATAAAATCAAAAAATTTTCCATTTCATCCCTAGAACCATTTTTTTATGTACCATCAGAGTCAACCCTGGTGAAAAATTTTTGAAATCCGTACGTCCGCGTTCCGTGTCCCCTTACTAATAAAGTTTGTTCATAATATAATATATAGTATATATATATATATATAATAAGTATATAAATATATATAATATAATAATATTATATCTATATATATATATATATATAATGTATAATATATATAATATTATAAATAAGGAACTCTAATATATTCTCGATCCTGAATATCAAGCCCCGACACGAAGAGCAATTGCAACGAATCATATAAATTGTTTTGTACGACGACATGAGACAATAAAATTCCAAAGTATGTTGTCCAACCAGTCCGAAGACTGGTAAAGTTTAATCACTTTTAATGTTAACATTCGATGTCAAATGACATGCACCAAAATATCAAAGTCATTTTTAGTCACTAATTCACACTTAATTGATGTCCATGGAAATTGCGTGTTTCTTGTATCTGGAATCATTCCAGTGATGAATCTCATACACGTGATACATAAATGCTTCAATATCAAAGTGTTTGTCAAAGAAACTTAATTTTAGAATGCCTTCTTTGCTGTTACTAATATGGACAGAATGTTATAAGCAGTCCAGAATGAATATAAAGAAATATGATGTTCACTGTCAATATGCCTCATACCTTTGTAATGATCCCGTTTATTTTCCAAAACCACAAAATTCAACATTTATATCAACATTGCTTGAATAAGTTCGAAATATTGGCAGACGTTATTCAAAGAGATTTTCCAAAAAAATTTGGAATGACACAAAGCAACTCTATAAATCAGAAAAAAAGTACTTCACTCATAGTCAAAACAAATTACGAGAGATTGTAAAACAAGATGGATTAGTTCATTACCCTATGATAGACGAAGCTGTCAGTCAAGCAGAGCAGTTAGAAATTGCAGCTTTGAGTTAAGAACTTCCACACTGCTATAAAAGCAAATAAAAAATCCATTTTAGAGAATGCAAGATATTCTGAACTTTTCAAAGAGCATCGCAAATTTTGTGTGGAAGTAAATATCCAACATCTTCGATAATTGTTCCAACTGTTTTTGCTATAAGCTCTCAGTTATCAGCAATAGAAGATTTGCATGAAGAAACAGAAAAGGTTAAAGAACAAACCAAAATGAAGACTAATCAAAGACTAATCCCCTAGTTTCAAAACCCAATTTGTCTTAATGTCACCATATTGGACCCAAAATTAATGAAAACATTTCGATCTGACTTGTCTATATATTCTTATATATAGTAAGTTTTTTAAAAGGAATAATATGAAAAGACTTGAAAAGAACTATTCTAATATTCATCACTAAACAACGAAAGCGAGATCTAAGACAATTTTCTTCGAAAACTTTGAGCATGATCAATATATTTCTAAAGACACTTCGTATATTCAATGTTTGAACAATTTACTGGTACAAACGTTCTAGCGACTTAGTGACTGCGGATAAAGTGAATCATCTGTAGATTCATCTATATATAATAAACTCAAACTTTACAATTAAGAAATATTATCATCGGAAACTCAAAACATTTTGGACATTTTTAACATTTTGGACGGAAAAGAGGCTTCTGTTGTCCACAATACCTTAGTTAAAGTAGTAATTTTGTCTTCTATCCCAGCATCATCGGTTTGAAAAATTGAAGATCCTATTTCAATAAGCTCGGCCGATCTAATACCGATGAAGAACAAACTAATTCGAAAATGTGTTTAAAAATTAATATTAATGAATAGTAAGTCTAATTCTCTTAAGTACTGAAATAACTCTATCAAAAGTCTAACTCAAGTATATATATATATAAATAAAATAAAAAATATATATTATATATATATATATATAATAAATATATATATTAAATATATATATATATATTATACTATATAAATATTATAAATATATTAATAATGTAGAAATGCTGGTTCGTACATGGCTGAAAACATCTACAAGAATATGATATATATATATACTACTATTATATATATATATTATATAAATAGTAATATATCTATATATATATTATAATATGAAAATAAAAATGCGTTTAATATCTAAAATATCTACAGGATATATATACATAATTATATATATATATATATATATAATATTTATTTATATATATATATATATATATTTTATATATTAATATATATATATTATATATTATATAATATATATATATATAATAAATGGAATATTATTGTTTAAGAAGAAATAATAGGTGATTAAATGATCGAAGTTCCGTTTGTTATCTTCTTTCCTTAGCCAACACTGACAGTGTATCAGTCACAGTGGCTAGTAGGAAGAAGTGCGCGTGCGGTGCGGTGCGTGGTGCGGCAAACTTCGGTGCGGTGCGGTTCGCCACACAAATCGGTTGCGGTTGCGGTTGCGGTGCGGTGCGCCCAAGTTCAAAAAACTCGTGGTGCGGTGCGGTGCGGTGCCGCTACAGCTGTGGGGTGCGGTGCCGGTGCCAAAAACCTGGTGCTCTCCACCCTATCTTAGAACTATATTACCTTCTATTCACCTTCAGTTCAGTGTACGATAGTAAAATGTCTTCCACAGACTCACCCTTCGATACGTTTAATCACATTGGAATAACAATTTACTCATTTACTATATACTAGAAAACAACTTCGCACCAAAACTATAATACTTGGTATCTTCATTACAATACAACACATTTAGCTGTTGTCCATCTCTAATTTCTCCGTTGCTTTTCAGTATATGCTCCCTCCCTCTTCCCCCCTCCTCCCTAGCACAAGGATAGACAAACTACATCCACATACTTTCAAAAATCATTATACTATCCGAGTTTTCATCACCAAAAGCCATTTACAAATGCAAAAAAGAGTACTAGACCTTTCCCCCGAAAAAAGCAAACACCCCCTTTTTACCATTCGCTCAATCACCGTTAAGAAGACATTCCAAACCCCCAAAACGAAAGAGAAAATCTCCCCCAAAGCTGTATATATACATCCTGCAATACTGCAATAAACATATAGTAGGGAAACCATAGCATTGCAAAGAGAAAAATCAAGCATATACAGAGATCAGCGGAGGACCAAACCGTCTCACATTGTCCCCTATACTTGAGGATTCAAATGAATATATAGATGCATCAGAAAATAACGCACAAATAGGATCCCCATTGATGGATTATAGGGATTTATTTGTGGGATCATCAGATAAATCTGCTAATTTTATTACTATAGAGACAAAATGAATATCTGAAAACATCAAAATATTTCAACAACACCATGAAGAAAATAGCAGACCAACTGGAACACACTTGAACTGATGAAGATCAAGAAAGAAATCCAGTCCCTAAGCCTGAAGAGGTCTCGCGTCGGGACGAAAATTAGCGTTCCTTTTTAAAATTTATTTCATTAAGAAAAAGTGTATTTAACATGTTTTTTAATTGTGTACATGTAAGTATAAAATGAAGTACAAAGTAAAGCATAATACATAAAAAGAAGTCAAGGGCCTTTCCTCTATAGTAAATATATCACTACGACAAGTAAGCTCTTTAAATATATATATATGATAATATAATATATATATATATTATATATATAATATATATATATATATATATACTATATATATTATAATATATATTTTATATATAAATATATATATTTATTATTATCTTATAGTATATATATATAAATATATATATAATATATAATATCTATATATATATATAATATATAATATATATACATATATAATATAAAATATATAATATATATATAAATATTATATATATAATATCTATATATATAATATATACTATATCTATTTAATCAAACTTTATTCTCTAGAAAATCATTATTTCTAAAAAGTTCCTTCGGAAATATTCTTTAATTGGAATATTAAGATGTATTTCATTCTTTATAATTTAAATTATAATTAATCTGCATTAATATTACTCAATGCTAAATTTAAAGAGTTTCAGAGCATTTCACTTGCATTTCTAACCTATAGCTAACCCCGCCCCGGCCGCCTCCGGCCCGCCGCCGGCCCCCAAGCTAAAATAGAGCAACGCGCCGCCCCGGCCCCGGCCCGCAAATTCCCCAGCCCGTCGGTCCCTATACCAATAAAATATTGACAAGATTTTCATTACGTATACTCAAACTGTCTTCGAGAAATTCGGCATGGCGACGAGCCGTTATCCATAACTGATATATAGTATTGACTACGTATATCAGTATCATATATAAGCACATATATACCTAGTATTGAATATGATATATATATATTATTATAATATATATATAATATTATATATAATATATATATATATATATATCTATATATATGATATATAAATATCATAAATATAGATAATTTTACACTGGTTTTAAAAGTGATACATAGTTTTCCAAGATTCTGCATTCTAACTTTAAGGGTAAAAATAAAATGCTTTATTCCTGTTCTAGGCGTCGGCTATAGGCGCATATGAATTGGCTGGCCCTTTGCTAAGTCCGCCTTTAACAATTGTTGCGCCATGAGCTTTGCGCCTACGAATTGAATTAGTGCGGCCAGATAAGGCGCATGAGGCCGCAACTCGTGGCGCAACGCCCAGTCTGATATATATATATATATATATATATATAATATATATATAATATATATATATATATATATATAATAATATTATATATATATAATATATATAATATATATTAATAATATATATCATACTATAACCTATAAAACTCCCAGGAAGCTCTTTCGCCCTGCTAGTAGTCCAGCGTCTTCTTCTGCTATGGCCCTAAACTTTTAACCCCAGAGACTCCAGAAAGCATCTGCGGCAACAATGGTAGTTTCCAGTGCTAAACCTTGAGTTTTACACTCCAGGTAGGGTTTTCAACCGCTTCATCAGAGAACTAGGCATTTTTTCCCATTAGGCCTAAAAACTGGTTCTTCTCTAGAGCACTCCAGCGGATCTTGTTTCTAGGCCATAAGATTCCAACGCTGGTCCAAGAGCTGATTCAAGGCAAAGGAAAGGACCGGGTTGCTAGCCCTGTCCGCCCTATAATCCATGCGAAGATAGATCGTCTGTCCATAATGTCCTGGCCTGCGTCCAAAACCGTCCAATCGTCATTCTTATGGATAAAGCAGGCCTTGAAGTACTCTGCATTTATGATGAGAAATACCGGGCTGCTGAAAACTAGCGTTTGAAGCATCTTTTTTGGGTGACGTGATGGGCCTAGTGGATAGAGCATCCGGTGTTGTTAATACTCAGCATAACTGCGGAGTCACGTTCAGATATCCCGTCTGACTGAAGAGTGAAATCTTTGTGACTCATCATTTACTAAGGTAATAACGAACCAATTATGGATGAGAAAACCGGGTGCATTAAAAACTACGCTTGAAGCGTTCTTTATTGGGACGTGGATGGCCTAGGTTAGAAACTTCCGCTATTGATAACTTCTGCGACGCGGAGGCAATGTCGAATCCCGCTGAGGAGAGAAAATCTCCTGTGACTGCATTCATTTAAGTATTCATATTCCAGCGACATGAATGAGTCACATGGAGATTTTTACTCTCCTCAGCAGTAGGTAACGAACGCTGGACTCCGCTGTCGCTGAGTGACAGCAGCCGACGAGCTTATCCATAAGCTTGTTCTTTGATTCATATAAATGAAATGAGTCACAAGAAAGAGTTTTACTCTTCGTCGCCCGGGATTCGAACGTTGGACTGCCGCGTTTGCTGAGTTAACAAAAACCGGATGCTCTAAACACTAGGCCATCCACGTCCCCCCAAAAAAAGACAGCTTTCACACGAGTTTCTAAAGCACCCGTTCTCATCAACATAAATGCTGGTATCAAGGCCGTGGCCCGCAATATAGATCGAAGAATATCGGTATCGAATATTAATCGAATATATCGAGAATGCGAAGGTCCACTGAAACTTAAGTTTAGCCAGTATAATATATTATATTATATATAATATATATATATAATATATATATATAATAATTATATGATATAATATTAATAATATAATATATATATATAATATTATATATATATATATAATATATATATATAGATACGAATTATTATTGAACTCGAATATTAATATTTTTTTCCCCAAACTACAGTACTCGACGTTGATTTGATGTTTTTCGAATATCGATATATCGTTTTATCGATATTTCTATATACCGAGCTTTCGTAACTTACATATCTAATCGGATGTTATCCAAAAATCTATTTTTCCGTCATAGTAATAAGCCGTCCTTTTTCTTTTTTACGAATACAATTACCTTTTGGTTTCTTCTCGCTCTTTCAGAAACTTTGATAAAAATCTTAATTCTAACTGCTACTTCTTTCCACTTCTCGCCTCTTCATAACATCTAACTTCTGTCTTGCCTTTTTCTACAGCCTGGATTTCCTTCACCCAGTACATAACTCTTGCCTGCTACTAGGGACCGACCGGGGCGGGAATTTTGCCGGGGCCGGGGCCGGGGCCGAGGTTAGCTAAAATTAGAAATGTAAGTCAAAAAAACTGAAAGTCTTTAAACTGGATGAAAATCAATATATTATCAATTATAATAAAATTAAAAAAGTGAAACATTTATATATATATTTCGGAAGAAATTTTTAGAAAACAAATATACGATTATCTAGAAAAGTATGTATATTAAATAGTATATAATAATAAAAATATAGATATATATTATATATATATATATAATAAATAATGATTAATTATATAATTATATATATTTATATATTATAATATTGATATATATATAATATATTATATTGATTTTAAATAATATTATATATAATGATACCATAGAGTAGTTATATAGGTATATTAATATAGATAATATCATATATATATATATATATAATTGGCTAAATTAAGTTTCCTGTGTGACCTTCCGATTTCGTTTTATATCGATAATATATCGTACGATACTTAATCGATATAGTTGGGGCCAGGCCTTTGGTAACTCAGCATTTATTGGGGGTGAAAACCTGGGTGTTTAAAGACTAGGTTTGAAGGTCTTTTTTGGGGACCGTAGATGGCTCTAGGTGTTTCAGAGGCATCCGTGTGTGCTTGAACTCAGCAGACGCGGAGTCCAACGTTTCGAATCCCGCTTGAGAAGATCTAAAATTTCTGTGGACTCATTCATTTATATGAATAAAGAACTGCTTAAGTGGATAAGAGCTCTCTGGCTGCTGTTCACAACAGCGACGCGGCGTTCCAGCGTGTTCGTACTCTGCTGAGGGAGAGTACAAAATTCTGCCTGTGACCCTGCTATGTCCCGAAGATATGATCACTTTAAGATGAATGATACAGGAGATTCTTACTCTCCATCATCGGGACTCGAACATTGACGCTCCCGCGTCGCAAGAGTTATCAATAGCCGGAAGTTCTAACCACTGGCCAGTCCAGTCACCAATAAAGAAGCGCTTCAAACGTAGCTTTAACAGCCCCGGTTTCTCAATCCATGTAGCCTTCTATATTACCAATAAATGAATGAGGTCCAGAGAGATTTTATCTTCGTCAGCGGATTTCAACGTTGGACTCCCGTGCCTGAGGTTAACGAACAGAACGGAATGCTCTTTATCCACTAGGGCCAGCCACGTCCCCAAAAAAAAGACGCTTCAAACGTGTTTTTAAGCACCGTTTTCTCATCCCATAAAATGCTGAGTACCGCGAAAGGCCTGGGCTATCCAGCTAAGAATACTGGATTGGAGGTTATTGACGCGGCAGGACATATGAAAGATCTTCTTCGATGCCGTATAGGGCGAGAGGGCTAGCCACCGGTCTTCCTTTTGCTTGAATTCACTCTTGGGTCCCAGCGTCTGGATCTTATGCGCCTAGAAACAAGATCCTCTGGAGTGCTCTAGGAGAACCAGTTTTGAGGCTCTAATGGGGAAAATGACTAGTTCTACCTGAAAGGTGAAAACCCTACCTGAGAGTGGTTAACTTGGACTGGCCATCCAAACCAATTGTGCCTGAGGAAATGGCTTTCTGGAGTGCTCTGGGGTTAAAAGTTTCGGGCCATAAGATTAACGCTGGACCTACCTGACAGGGCGAAAGCTCTTCCTGGGAATTGTTATAGATTAGAAGATTTAGATATAATAGTATATAATAATATATATTTATATATAATATGATATATATTATTATATATATTATTAATATATAATTATTATATATAATTATATAATATATACATATATCAGAGCTGGCGTTTCGCCCACCGAGTTGCGCCTATTCGCCTATGGCGCACTATCAATTCGTAGGCGAAAGGCGCATAGCGCAAACAATTTAAAAAGGCGGACTAAACGCAAGGCGCACACCAATTCTTTGCGCCGTATATCAGCCGCGCCTATTGACACAGGAATAAAGCTTTTTTTTTTACCCTTAAAGTTGAACCTTAGATATGGGCAAAACTTGTATCCATTTTAAAACCAGTGTAAAACTTATATAATAATATATATATAATATATATATAATATATGAATATATATATATATATATATATATTATTATTATATATATATATATATTATATATATATATATATATATAAATATATATATATATATATTATATATATGATATGACTATAATATATATAAAAGTGTATGGGATAAGGCGTCCCGTCGCTGCCGAGTTCTCGAAGACGGTTTGAGATTTCGTAATGAAACTTTGTATTTTGGTACTGAATTAGGAACCGACCGGGGCGGGAATTTTTGCCGGGGCCGGCCGGGGCCCGTGGGTTGCTCTAATTAGCTGGGCCGGGGCGGGCCGGGGCCGGGGCGGGGCCGGGGTTAGCTAAAGATTAGAAATGCAAGTCAAAAAACGAAAGTTTAACTTGATGAAAATCATATAAATTTTCAACTGATTATATATACATTATGTGAAAATAATATACACTTAATTAAGTCAGTTAAATAAATATTCTCGAAAGAAATTTTTAGAAAATTATTGATTTTCTAGAAGAAAAGTTGTATTAATATATGTTATATATTATATATATATAGTATATTATATATATATATATATACATATATATATAATATATATATATAGATTTATATATATATATATATATATATATGATAATATATTAATATATATATATATATAATGATATATATATTATATATATAATATAAAGTATTATATATATAATATATATATAATATTATATGATATATCTGATTACATATACCTTTATTAATTTATCGGCTGAGTTAGAACCCTAAATAAGAATATACATATAGTATTTAAATATTTAAGAGCTACTATTGTTCGAGTGATTGATAATTTTTTACCTTAGTAGAGGAACCCTTGATTCTTTTTAGTATAATTTAAAACTGATTCATTCATTTTATTACTAATGTACAAATTAAAAACATTGTTAAAGACACTTTTTTAAATGAAATAAATTTTAAAAAGGTAAAACCCTATTTACAGCAACGACACGCGAGACCTATTCAGGCTAAGGGACTGGATTTCTTTCTTGATTTTCATCAGTTCAAGTGTGTATACTAAATAGTACTTTTTTCATGTGTTGTTGGATACTAAATCTCTTCCAAGCTTGCTTAACTATTCTTTTATCTTGTAGAGAAGTATGTGAGTATCTTACGATATAATGCAAAGGATTCATAATTTTGGCGATGGTTCGTCGTGTTGATATTTCTGATCATCTTATTATGTGTTGTACTGTAGAGGGCCTTTTTACGCCTATGACTGTTTAAAGCTTGAATTTATGCTGCCTTGGCAGGTCATTGTATGTTTGATTTTTTTCTTCTTTGCAAATCTATGGTTCACCTACATATGTTTTATTGCAAGTATTGAAGGGGAATGTGATATACAGCTTTGGGGGAGATTTCTTTTCGTTTTGGGGGTTTGAGAATGTAATGGTAATTGAGGAATTGGAAAAAAGGAGGTGTTGCGATTTTTCGGGGGAAAGGGTGCTATAGTACCTCTTTTTTTCTTTGTTAAAGTGCTTTTGTGTGAAAAACTCAAGGATAGTATAAGTTGATTTGAAAGTACATTGTGGATTGTAATTTATTTTGTGTAGGAGAGGGGGGAAGCATATACCGAAAAGCCACGGAGAAGATAGGCAGATACAGAAACATGCTAATTTGTGTTTGGCGATGATTTTAGATGCCAATGTAATATAAGTTGTGGTGCGAATGTTGTGTTTCTATATATAGTAATTGGCAAGGTAATTGTATTTCCCAGGATAAGATCGAGGAAGGGGATAGAGTGGTTGGAAGCCATTACTTATCGTAAACTGGAAACTGAAGGATGAACTAGAGTAATTATACGTTTAGGATTATGGGTTGGCAGATGCACGGTATTTTGGGCAACCGGCAAATCCGCAACCGCAGACCAAGCTGTAGCAGCACCAGCACGCACCGCACAACGAGGTTTGAGAAACTTGGGCACCGCACCGCACCGCACCGATTCCATGGTTTTGCGCACCGCAATCCGCACCAATAATTGCGCACCACGCACAGCACACCGCACCGCACTTTCTTTCTATAGCCACTGTGACTGTACAAACTGTAGTGTTGGTTAAGGAATTAAGAAGGAATAACAAAGAATTCGATATTTTATCACTCTATTTATTTACTTCTTAACAAACATAATAATTATCCATATCATTAATATAATATATATATATATTATATATATATAATATATATTATATATATATATATATATATATATATATATATATATAAATTATATTTAATATATAATTATATTATATATATATCCTGTAGATATTTTAGATATTAAACAGCATTTAACTAACATATATTATATAATATATAATATTATACTATATTATTATATATATATATATATATTACTAATAAATATATATCACCCCTACTCTATTCAAATACTGAAAACAGCAATTACCAATATATTATATATATATATATTAATATATATTATATATATTAAAGTATATTATATATATATATATATTATTCTTAATATATAATAATAATATATATATATATATATAGATATACTTTTTTTTTTCTTGTAACATGAATACATATTAAGAGAAATTTAGATTTCTATTCATAATTATTAATTTTTTTAAACACTTTCCCGAATTAAGTCTGTTCTTCGATCTGGTTATTAGCTTCGCTCCGGCCTTTTGAGAATAGTCTTTCATTTTCAACCGATGTTGCTGGGATAGAAGAAAAAATTTAGCTACTTTACTAAGTATTGGGGAACAAAGCCTCCTTTTCCTTCCAAAATGTTAAGAATGTCCGAAATCCAATTGTCTTAATTTTTGTCCCGTTTGAAATAAATTTTCTTATGTAAATTATTTTTTTATTAATATAGAGAATCATACAGATGATTCACTATCGAATTAACTATTCATTAACTTTTTTTCTTGAAAATGAATATACAATTCTGACTCCTGGGACAACGGTAGGTGAGCTTAATGTGGAATGTATATTTTCTAGTTTTACCAAAGATGTGTTTTTAATCTCTGGAAAAAAAAGTGGCTATGAATTTTTGCTATCCATTTCAAGGAATGATATTTTGTAGTCGTTATGCTCTTCACTATAATCCATTAATAATAATCCTATGTAGAGTTTGCCTCCATATGTGTGCATCCAATTTGTGGAGCCTTAAGTGGGTCATTGAAAAGGCTTACAGTTATATTACATGTTATTCTTTGTTGGGAATCTGATGTTTCTTCATGCAAATCTTCTATTGCTGATAACTGAGAGCTTATAGCATAAACAGTTGGAACAATTATCGAAGATGTAGGATATTTACTTCCAAACAAAATTTGCGATGCTTCTTTGAAAGGTCTCAGAATATCTTGCAAATTCTCTAAAATTATTTTTTCATTTGCTTTTAAGCCAGTGATGGAAGTTTAACTTAAAGCTGAATTTCTAACTGCACTGCTTGAACTGACAGCTTCGCATTCATAGTAATGAATCTATTCCATCTTGTTGTTACAATCTCCGTAATTTTGGTTTGACTTATGTGAAGTATTTTTTTCTGATTACTTAGATTTGATTTGTAGTCGATTCCAAGTTTGGAATCTTTTGAACTAACGTTCGAATATTCGATTTCACACAATGTTTTATAAATGTTGAATTGTGGTTTGGAATAAACGGGATACTTACAAAGGTTATAGTGTTGCAATGCAAGTAATAATTTTTATAATTCAATTTCTGACATGCTTTAAAAACATTTGTTCCATTATAAGAACAGCAAAGGAAGGCATTCTTAATTTAAGTTCTTGAAAACACTTTGATATTGAAGCACTTATGTTATCACGTGTATGAGATTCATCACATGGATGAATCCGATACATAAAACGACGCATCTTTCCAAGTTACATCAATTGAGTGTGAAGTTAGGACTAAAAACTGACTTTGATTTTGGTGCATGTCCTATAAATCGAATGTTACATTAAATGTGATTAAACTTACCAATCTTCGGCGGCTTACAAATAAACTTTGACTTTTTGTCTCAGTCAAAGTCGTACAACAATTGTAATATGATTCGTTGGCCAATTGCTCTTCCGTGTCGCGGGGCTTGAATATTCCCAGGACTGAGAAGTTATTTAAAAAGAGTTTCCTATAAATAATATTAATAAATTATATATATATATTAATAATATATATATATATTATAATATAATATAATTATATATAATATATATATATAAATATAACTATAATCCACATTCCATCATATATAAAAATATTAGTTAAGGGACAACGGAACGGACGTCGTGATTCAAAAAAATCTTTTCACAGGGTGCACTCTAATGGTACATACAAAGAATGTTTAGGGATGAAATGGAATTAATATTTTCTGGTTTTTTTATGATCTCCGTGTAGGAACGCCGGTTTAAAAAAACTTCACAGGAGACGTAACTAACAAACCTAAACTATCCTGAAACACTGTGAATTTTTTTTTAAAATGCGACCTAAACTCCTGAATAAAATGAAGTTTTTTTTCTATTCACAACTAGAAACCATCTTTATATGTCCCATTTTTTTTTTTATACCGAAATCCGTTCCGTGTCACGTACTATACGTATTGTCATAATTATATATATAATATATAATATATATATATAATATAATATAATAATTAATAATATATATACTATATATAAATATATAATATATATATAGTATATTATATGGTAACACTTAAATGAATTCTTTTTAATACTGAAAATTTTAAATGTTCTTTATATCAACAAACGCTTCTATAGAAAAGGAAGATATTTGAGGAAGTGAACTGCAATTTTGGAGGTAAAGTAAATTAATATTTTTTATTAATTATTATTAATTTACCGAAATCTTTTTTTATGCGTAATTTCAAATCCATATAAACAATGGATGTTGTACGGCTGACGTTTTCTATGATTAGGAAATAAATTAAAAGATGACTTCAATATTTTAATATTGATTTAAAAAAACAATAAATTTCCCTAAGTTTTGTGAATAAGCTACCTAAACCTAAACCAAACTTAAACCTAACCTACCTAACCCTAACCTAACCTAAACCCTAAAAAAAAATTCCATTTCGCCCCTAGAACATCTATTTTATGTATCATAGAGGCTACCTGTGAAATGTTTTTTTGTTAGTAATCTACGTTCCGTCCGCGTCGGGCGTTTAAGGTAAGTTGCGATAGGAGCTGTCAATAGTGATATATATTAGTAATCTGATAAGTATCAGAAATAGAAGATATATATCTAGTATTAATCATTTATATATAATATTACTATTATATATAGACACTATACGTAACATAGTATCAGATAGTATAGTTATATACAATATAAGTATATAAGTAAACGTGAGGTTATGTTAGTAACAGGTGGACTAACTTACGAACGGAGATTTATATTTTACTCAAGAAATAACCAATATAATTCATACTAAATACTACAAATAAAGTCAGAGGTTTACGTAACCCGGATACGATAATGAATCGAATCAGGAGGGCCACCCATTCCACATATGCTATGATCATTGATTGTTGTTCCTTTGACATTGCAACTGTTTTATTTCACTTTAAATCCCGAAATTAGGTTTGTAAATAAGGGATCCCACACCAGAAACGTCCAGTTGTCTTTTTAATTTTCTTTTTTAATATACGTTGTGAAGTTGGTATAGTGATTCCGGTCCTTAAATGCTTCTTAAAATTGAAGAGCTTTTCATTGATCTATAGTAGAAAATAGCAGCAGAAGCGGTGCATTGTTTATCTTTATCCATGAATTGTCCCTAGTTGTGTTCTCATAAGCGAGTCTAAAAAAGTTTTCCATTTTCTGATAAGTTATTGCTGCAGAAGAGCTAGTTTGTGAAATTGTAATCCCTGCAAAACAATGCGTTCCGCTTAAACCCTACGGGCGACATGAAGGGTTGCAAGGTCTCCAGTGCAGTGGAATGGTACTTGCAGTTCCAGGTCGACGTTGAGGGGCACTGTCTGAAGAGCGTGATACTATTATGATTCTTATAAATTCTTAACCTTTACGTGTTGATTATTTTTGATAGGCTTATTTTTAATCAACGTTAGTTTTCTTTTTATTTAAAATAGTTTAAAAAAAAAAATATATCGATATATATATAATATTATAATATATATATATATAATAATATATTAATATATTATATATATAATATTATATATAATATAATTAATGAATAAAATATATATATATAATATATTATAATTATAGTATAATATATTAATACAATTTTTAAATGAATCTGAAAAGGCCCAAGACCTGCCGCTACCGGCACCGCACCAAAAACTTCGCAACCGCGCCACCGCACCTGCCATCCAAAGAGCTTTCCGCCCGCGCACCGCACCGCCACAGTAACTAAAAAAAATTCTCGCACCGCGCACCGCACCAGTAACTAAAAAAATTGCACCGCACCGCACCGACCGCACCGCACCGCACCGGGTGCGTTGCAAACCCTAGTTAGGACATCATTAGGGTTGGTGTTGTGAGGGAGGGGGACAAAAATGTCATCTACATATCTAATCCATAAACTATTGTTTTATAAAGGGTGGGGTAAAATAAATGAATTAAATTCTGTTATGTCAATACTATGTTACGAGTTATGGGAGACAGTGGTCCCCATACGTCAGGCCCCGAAAGTTTCGTTTTTGTCTATTGCCATAAAGATGAAAGGAAGTTAGTGTTGTAATGAGAATGGCCTTCTTGTTTCATATATTTAAAACATCTCATTAATCTCTGCATTACAACATAACTTACTCATTTAATGGCAAATTGATTACAAACAACCTCGGCCTGATATGGTCCCCCATTGTCTCCCATACTCTGTAAACAATAATATAGACACTAACAAGAAATTTTATTATTTTTACCCCACCCCTTATTAAACATGTTTAGGATAGATATGGTAGATGCACATTTTTGTTCAACCTCCTCACAACACCACCGTAATGATGTCCTACGAACTATAATAACTCTATTTTCATCCTTCAGTTCAATTAACATAGAAATGCCTTCCAAACACTCTATCCCCTTCCTCGAACCTAATGCCATGGAAAACAACTCAACTTGCAATTGACTATATAAGTAGAACCAACATGCACACCAACTATTACATTGGCCAGTCTAATCAATTCCCCCAAAACAAAATTAGCTTGTTCTAGTATCTCTATGTTCGTCGTGCCTTTTTCGTATATGCCTCCCCCTTTTCTCTAGACACAGAGAATACTAAATACAATCCCATACCTTTCAAATCACTTTCTACCTGGTTTCGATCACAAAAGCATTTACAGAAGCAAAAAAAAGAAGGTCTATATGCATTTTTTCTCCCGCAAAATATGCAAACAACTCTCCTTTTTATCCTCAACATTCATAATATTGTTAAAAACAAATATTTACCAAAATATATAACCCCTCATTCCATCAAATACTCCTTAAAAAAGCATTCTCAAAACCCCAAAAACGAAAAAGAAAAGTCTCCCCAAAGCTTTATATCACATCCCTGCATCATACTTGATAAACATATATATGGCTGGACCTAGAATTTGAAAAGAAGAAAAAACAACATACAAGATATTGCCACAAGGACAGCATAAATTCAGCTTTTAACAAGTCATAGGCGTAACACAGGCCACTTATGCATTAAATTTTTAGCAAGATGAATTACGAAATGTATTAGTTATCTGTTAGTACTTCATCATTGTAATATATTTCCTTTGCTGATCATTTTAACAACTACAATAACATCCGTGAAGTTAAGATAGATGTTATACAAAAATGAAGTACTCTGAAAACATCAAAATATTCAACATCACCATGAAGAAAATAGAGAGCCAACGGAAACACAACTTGATGATGAAGATCCAAGGAAGGAAATCCAGTCCTTAAGCCCTGAAAGAAGTCTCGCGCGTATCGGAACGCAAAAATTAGCTTTCCTTTTTAGAATTTATTTCATTAAAATTACTCTTTATAGGGTTTTAATTTGTGGACATTTTAGTAATAAAAAATGAAGTGAGCACGTAAAAGCACAACCACTAAAAAAAGCAATCAAGGCCCTCCGTCTCTAAGTATAGTATATAATGATATATATTATGTATATATAATATTATAATAATATATATGATATGTATAATATATATATATATATAATATAATATTATTTTATATATAATAATATATATATATATAATATAATACTATAATAGGTTCGTTCTATCTCAACTGTTAGTAATTCCTTACTTTGGCACAGAACGATCTCATCAGCTGTACTTCCAACCCTGTTCACTCTTATGCCGATGAACTCAACTCCCATCTTCAACCATTTCAAATCTGCTCCCTCTCTTGCTTCTAGAGTTGCCTCTGGTCTTCAGCTTTCCGAATTTCACTTTCTTGGATCTGGATGGGATTCCCGGTGGTCACGTCAACCTTGCTTAAGAATCAACTCTTTAAAAACATCAACTTCTCCAACATCTCCCCTCGCAAAACACCCTCCCCAGACTTTCCTATGTTCCTTCGGGACGGCGTCTAACGTCTCTCCTGTGAATAACAAAAACATTCTTGGTCTTAACATAAACAGCAAACTATCTTGGAAACCTCATAATTCTATAGTGTGCAAGGTGGCCTCCAAAAGAAGCTGGGATTCTTGTCAGGTTTGCGAATATCTTCTTTTCGCTCGTGCACAGCTACGTCCAAGTTATACAGGGCCTTGATTCCCCTTGTAAGTGAGTAACTGTGCTCACATTTGGGGTCTCCGGCTCCACCTTCTATGGATAGGTTGGAGTCCTAAGCTAAGAAAAGACTAATAAACTTCCCCTACTTTCAAACTTCTCTTGGCCCTCTATCTCTGCGACGTAACGTTTGGCGCTCGATAACCTTTCCTCTAATAGGTCCTACGGCGTCGATGAATCAGGAGTTGGACCTCTGCATTCCTCCACCCTTGCGTCCGCCCTCGTTTTGCACAAGGGTGCCTTGGCTCTCCACGAATTTCTCGTGAGTTTGCGAAAACCCAGACTTGTTCCGTTGTGGTGCTCTTTCTTTCCAGCTACTTCTGCCTCTTTGAACTCTTTGCCTTCTTCTTGTGTTTTTCCAACTATAATTTAATGCCTTCCCGTCGTCTTTAAAAAGCCCAGTCTGCGCTCACCTGAACCTTTGCGTTAGACTGGGATTGGGTGGGTTCATTTTCTGTTTTAAGTTTTATTTTCCGCCCCTTCCTTGAGAAGGGCCCACCCGTGAGTGGTGGTGATCTGTAAAAAAAAAATAAAAAAAAAAAAAAAAAATATATATATATTATATATTTATATATATATATATATTAATATAAATACTATAATATATATATATAATATATATATATATATATGATATTTATATTATTATATATAAATATATATATATATATATATAATATATATACTATATAGTATTTAATATTAAAGTAATTAAATAATTTTGAAAAGAGATTTCGGAAAAAATTTAATTTTTTTTTAATTTACTTAAATTAATATTTATTAAATATACAATTATATTTATTTCCTGTTCCGAATTCGTTTGATGATATATAATAATTTCGAATATTTTTTATGTTAGAGAAAGCTCGGAAATATACATATTTGTGCCTCAATTTTAATTTGAAATCATAGGAAATACCAAAAAAAAATTGATTATATTTCGGTATGTTTAATATTGTTGCATCATATTTACCTAACAATAGGAGTGATGGAAAGTAAAATATGATTCTGTTTATTTTGTTTGATTTAACCCTCTATAATTTAGTGTAAATTACAGTTAACCCCGGTTGAAAACCCCGGTTTTTCCTGTTTTTTGGCCGGGGCCGTGGCCGGGGCCGGGGCCCCGGTCGCGTTTCCTAAATTGGTATGTTACTGATTACTCGGTGAGTTATTAAGTCGCTAGGTCTTGATTCCTTTAGGGGGTATCCTCCCCCGAGAGCTAAAGGGTGAGAATAAAGCGGGGTTACGCCGTTTTTTGTTGCGGCTTCAATTCCGAGCGAAGATTAGGCCAACTGACTAACGCTGTTATTATTATTATATATATTATTAATTATTCATTATTATAATTATTATTATTTATTCTATTATTATTATATTATTATTATTATATTATTATTATCTTATTTTCAATTTTATTTATTTCTTTATTTTTTTATTTATCTTCGTTAGCGTTAGTCAACGTGCTCTCTCAGCCCAGCGTAGCACTGCACCAACCCCTGCCCCACACAGCACCGACCGCTATATATATATATATTTATTTATGATATAATATATAATAATATATATATATATAAGTAGTAATATAGTAATAACCTATATACGATATACTAATTATATATATGAGTATATGTATATACATGTTATCCAGAGGGGGCCAGGGCGGCGCCAATGGGCTGCCCCGCGCAAAATTTTGTTAGACACTAAATATTTAGTTCATATGCCGTTAATATGATAAAGCGAAGAGTTATAATTAAGATTTTACCATCATTTTCTTCGCTGTCAGCGAACAAATCTCGCAAGTCGTTTGGGGAAGTGTTTAGGAGAAAGATAAAATGTCGTACAGTTTACTATATTATATTATTATATATATATTATATATATATTATTAATAGTATATATGTAATATTATATATATAAATTATATATATATATAATATATATTATATTAATATGATATAGTATCGGAATGATTTAAGTGCTTGGCCCCCCGAAAAAATTCCGTGGATACGCCACTGTATAATTATATATAAGATATAATATCTTATTATATATATAATATATATATTATATATACTATAATATTATATACTATATAGTTAATATATGTAATAATATATAAATAATTATATATATATATAATAGTTACTGTTAATAGTTCTGTTAACTGACAAATAAATGGCAAATTTATTGTCCTGAGAAATTTTCAACTTCTTCATCGCTCGTGCACCTCCTGGGGGAAATACATGGATCCACAAAGCATGGAGGTGGAACGAGGACTGTAGATGTTGTAACGGTGTTTAATTCAAATATTAATATGTGTTTTCTTCCTTATAAAAGCAATTTTTTATTATCGCACTAAAGTTTACCTTGCAAATAAATTTAACGCGAAACATCCACCAGCCGGCGACAAAGTCGTAGGCGCAAAAGGCGCACTGGCGCATAGCGCCGCAAGGCGCTTGCATGTGAACCCAAAAATACTAGGCGCATAGGCGCTAAGCGCACTAGGTCCGGCGTGCATAGGCGAAGTAAGGCGCAGGCGCACTGCCAAAAATTATATGGCGCGCCCAGTCTGTATATATATATAGTATATATATAATATATATATATATATTAATATATATTATATAATAATTACTAATATTATATATATATATATATATATTATATATATAAAATATATATATAATATATATATAAGATAAGTTATATATAATAATCTGAAAAAAATGGAGGGTTGTCAACAAAATCAATCATAATAACATTCGGTAATCGATTTTTTGAAGACATCGATGACACCCATTTCAAGACTTCTTTGTTGCACGGATCAGCCAAATTCCTTTTAAGTGATCCTTTGACATTTCGGGACAGGTATGACCCAGTCGGTGTAAGGACACACCTGTAGGAATTTTAAGACTATTAATATTTTCTATGTAATTAAATCCAGTTTATTTATAATTTTCTTACTTTTATCTCTCTATGTTTTTATTTACCTTACCACCTTTTTTTGACGAATTATAATTTTTGAGAGAAGGGAATTAAACTTTATTAGAAAAATCTAAATTACTTTGTGATCCAATTATATTGACTGACAGTATGCTGAATAATTTTTTTTTTAAATTTACCTTTAAATTATCTGGAATGTAAAACACCTTTAATTTTATTTGCTTTAAATCTTGTAAAATTTTCCTTAATATCTTTAGTTAATTAATAAAAAATACTTAAAAGATTAGAAGCTGGTGACATAATTTATATTCCTAAGACTAGTTTTAATTATCTATAATTCCAGTTTTAATTTATGCAAGGTGATATAAGAACGTGGCTGTAATATGAAAAAATATAGTGGTCGGATTTTTAACAATGCAAAATTTTTAAATTTAAATTATTTTATTTGGAATCTGGGTGGAGGAGCTACAAATTTTTAACCTCATTTCCTTATGTAATTTGGAAATATTAAAAAACAAAAAATAATTAAAACAAAATTTAAGAATAATTAATTATTATATCTGTAGAATGTGAAGCTGCTTTTCTCTCGAAAGTCTAGTCTATGTGATGAAAAATTTTCAGAATTCTCTTTCTCTGTGGCCAAGGCTGCAAACACCTTTACCATACGATCTTTTCGTAATGGTGGTGACAATGTTAAAGTTAGTAGCCACATACCTCCTGCAAGACAATGGCAGGAAATGTTGATACTGTATTGTAATAATAAAATGGAGTGGGTTGAAATAAATAAAATATTATATATATTTATATATTTGTAATTTAATATTTTTATTTTTTTTTTAATAATTTATAATTTATTTATATATATATATTATATATATATATATATATGTATATATTATATATATATATATTAATTGTATATAATATAATATATATATCATCACTTGAAAGGCAAAAAGGTTCATAAGACGACAGGTTTAAATGAAATTTTTTTAATAAACAACACTTTTATTACTTTTTTTAACGCACGCCTGTATAGATTATATAATTTATGTAAAACTATTATATAACAAAAACAGCAAAAACAAAACTTCCAAATATAAATTCCATTATTATATACATATATGAAACCAAAACTGACAAAAAATTGTATTGTTAAATTAAAAAAAAAAATATATATTTTTTTCATTAAATTACTCTATTGTGAAATTGTTAATTTGTCGCTTGTGACCCTTTTCCTTTCAAGCGACGATATATGGATTATAATTATTATTAATTGTTATTTGGGATCCGTTATTTGTTATACATAGTATGTGAATGGCGAAGAAGTGGCGCAACACGAAGGTGGACACCTACCAATCATGGCGGACATTTCAGATAAAGTGTTTCCTGGTGCAGAAAATCTTTTGACAATATGTATTAACAACACTTTGACGCCAGACACGATCCCACAGGGCAAAATCACTCACCATGACGACTTATCTCGGTAATTGAGGCAATTTTTGTATTTTTCAGTCTCTTTGTCGAACCATGGACTGTTTCTTTGTATGATTTTAATCTTTCTATTTTTATTTGTGTTTAAAACTGTTAAAAATGCTATTTTTTTTATTTGCACTTTCTGTTTTTTAGAATGTGAAATTTTTTGTACTAATTATTATTAACATTATATTTCACTTTCTTCAGAACTATGTGCAGCAATAATTTTGAATGTTTTAAAATTATTTCTGAACGTCAATTTTTATTCTTTAAATTTTATTTTACGATTTTGTTCGCCACGGTTTGTGTCTTTTCTTTCCTCCTTCCCCCATATATTTATCTCCTTCAGTTATATTTGTTGTAAAATTTTTTGAGAACACTTGAATGAATTATATCCAATAGCTATTATTATTATTATTATTATTATTATTATTATTATTATTATTATTATTATTATTATTATTATTATTATTATTATTATTATTATTATTATTATTATTATTATTATTATTATTATTTTTAAAGTAAGTTAGTCCGGCAGATTTCTTTTCCTTTGCTAAAAATACCATATCTTTCTTCTCTCTTCAAGTAAAAAAAATGCTGTGTGTGAAGATAACTTGCGATTTCCTTTTCAGATATCCACCGGATTACTTCGCCCAGTCACTCGATTTTGACTTCTTCAACTACGCTGGAATTCACCGACCGGTTTACATCTACACTACGCCCGAAACTTACATTGATGACATTCTTGTTGTAACGGACGTTAGTGGAACAACTGGTAAGAACCTGTGTGGTAGCTATTTTAAAAAGATATTTAATCTCCAACCAACTTTATGGTAAAAGTGTATATTTATAAAGACAACTGAATACTTCTCATTTTGATATACAAAAACAGCCGCTACCGTGGCTCAAACGGTAGAGCGACGGAGTCGCATTGCAAGGTCGTGGGTTCGAGTCCATAGTTCGGATCCTAGGTGAAATTACCTAGAGGAATGTTCCCTCCTTTGAATAGGGCTATGCCCGTGAGGTGTGAACTTAAAAAAAAAACAAAAAAAAACGAACAATAAATAGTTGCGGTTTTCCCCAACTGATTTGCAGAATTATGCAATATATATATATATATATATATATAATATATATATATTATACTATTATTATATATTATTATATATATATATTATAATATATATATATATAATATATATATATTATAATATAATATATATAAAACTCAAAGGTTCGATATCTTACAACATAACTGCCAATAGCACCTCTGGTTCCTTGGAAGGTGTGAGCTGCTCATTGAAGCTGTATGACCAGAAAGATGAACACGTCTTGAGCGCTATTGGATGTATTGGAGAAATAAGCGTGGAAAATGCGAATCTTTGGTGGCCTTATCTGGTCAATGAAAATCCAGGTTACTTGTATAATCTTCAGGTGAGGCAAAATCTTGTTTGCTTTTAATAAACTTTAATAAAACCCCATGTACGGCTAGGTACAAAATCCATCCACATCCAATAAGAGCGCACAACTTTCTGAAAAAAAACTTGCAATATTTTTTTATGAATCTAAAAGTCATTTTGAACAAACATTAAAACCACTAAAACCATTAAATACACTATTTTTCTCATTCATTTTTTTATTATTATCATTATTGATTTTAGGTGACTTTATCCGACGCTGAAGGGAATTTGGATACTTATCCTCAAAGGGTCGGCATCCGCAAGGTTTCTTGGAGCAACACGAGTATCCTCATAAATGATAAGCCCATTTATATGACTGGATTTGGCAAACATGAAGATGCAAATGTAAGTTTCGAAATAAAAAAAGTTTAGAAGTTTTATTCTGATTTTAACATTAATTACACACTAAATGTATTTATTATCAAATTGATTTGAAGTGGAGATTTTTTTCGTGAATCAACGCAATGGCTTTCTGCCTACAAATTAGCTTTAATTAATTTCTTTAAACTGAGCATCAGAAAACCACACATACATGCATGCACCTACTTATACTGAAGATAATATATATATATATATATATTATATATATATATATATATTATATATATATATTATCTATAATAAGATTATATATATACTATATATATATTATGTATTTATACTATATATATATACCTATATATAATAAATAGGCGCAATTAGATAATTTGAAACTAATTTCACAATAGTTTATTACGCTCCCGAAAATTTGAATTTCATTCTAAACACTAAAATTTTGCATAAGTTGAAATTAAGCAAGAATCTAAAAGCTTGAAGGAAACGTTCTGCCTTGTTTACTCGGTTGAAGGTGCTAGAAATAAGTAAGGATATTTATGTAAATATGAAAAGGATGACTGAGTTGAAGAGAAAAGATATAAATGCATTAGTGCTACCATAAGTGAGAGAAAGAAAAGATACCGGTCTAAATAAAGATAGATATTTTGACGTTTTTTAACTTTGAATGTTACTTTTGATTACAATATTTTTTGTCACCACCTGTCTTAGCGCCCTCGTATTTAAAATATGATTACGGTAATTATGATCTGGAGCAAAAAAAAATTACTAAAACTCACCTCTCTTTCTCGACATCAATTTTTGAATCTGTTTCATCTTCGGTCACAGAATTCCGGCTAAAGAAAATGGCTTGGGGAAACAGTTTTCGCAACTTCCCATTACCCTTCGCGAAGAGCTTTTGGACCATACCGACGAAGAAGAATTATGATTATAGATAAGTCCGGCTATTGGCTTAAGTAATAGTGAGAATTTAAAAGAATCTTATATAATGTTAATTTTTATTACGTTTACCTTATGTTAAAATTATGCTACAAAAAGTTTTTATTTATAGTTGCGAATTTAAGTAGAGGATTTATTTTTTATTTATTTTTTTTTTTTAAAGTAATGGCATCAATTTTTTTGTCACCATTTCTTGTAAAGCACTTGCCGTCATTTGTGACTTGATTATGGTGGAGGTTAGACGCTGACAATACATTGTGGTGATTTTGACACAACTGAAACGTGTTTTAGTGATTGAAACATCAAAGCATTCTACCAAACAGGATAAATTAAAATTTGGTGATGATGATTGGCTCTTTCTTTCCCTGATTTGATTGCCGCAATTTTTTTCCATTGGCACTTGTTCGCTTACGTAGTGCCCTAGGAATAATCTGGCTTTGTTAATCAGGGGAACTAAGAATCAATCAACATCACCAAATCTGACACTATTCTGTCTGGTAGTCTGGTAGTGTGTCTTAAATTTTTAAACACTAAAGCACGTTGTTGAGGTGTCATATTCGCCAAAATAAATTGTCAGTGTCTAGCCTATATAGTTATTAAATTATAACAAACAGCAAACGCTTTCGGAAAAAAATGTCGCCGAAACAAAATGATGTCCTTACTTAAAAAAACATCCAGCACTTATTTGTGATATGATTTCTTAGGTGAAATTAAATTAAAAAAATTATTTTATAATTATTATTATTATTATTATTATTATTATTATTATTATATTATTATTATTATTATTATTATTATTATTATTATTATTATGATTATTAGTAGTATGAGTAGTGTAGTCAGGAGCTAGGAAGGTATACGTAGTAGAGTAGCGTAGTAGTTGTAGTAGTAGTAAAGATGTTAGAACTATGTTTAACAAAGAAATTCATATCTAAATAATGTTTCAGCGGTTTCGGTGAGGACTTGATGAATCTCCACATCTCCATCATGAAAGAACTCATAAGGAGAGACAAGAACAGACCCGCTGTCGTTATGTGGAGTATGGGAAACGAACCACAGTCTGGTCAAGATGCAGCAGGAAATTACTTTCAGTAAGTTTTTGTATGTCAAAAGGTAAAAAGAAGTTTCGTTAAGATATGATACGGTGGTTCTATAATATATATATATATATATATATTATATATAATATATATATTATATATATAGATATATCTATTTATATATATAGTATATAATATATATATATATATTAATATAGAATATCTATAAATATAATACTATAAAATTTGTGAGCAAATGCTTGAGGCCGGCCAAGTTCGTCATTCAGGAATTAGAGGAAATGCAACCCAAGACCAATTGAATTCAAAGGCGCCATACTTCCCATCACTTTGAGTTTAAAGCTTTGCAAGTTCAACAGGATTTTGGAAAATAGGTAAGGGAAGTGTTTCCGACTTTTCAATCAGAGAAGGTGTAAACTGATAAAGCAACAACATAGCGCTGTAAACATGGAGAGAGATTCATGTGAGCTGGAAAAGGCGTACAACAACAGCCATTCTGAATGGAGAAGATATTTGAGTGGAGAGTTCAGTAGAGAGGGTGCCCGTCGTAAGAGCAAAATTTTTTAAAAGGTGACTCAAGAGTTAGACGGGCAGAAAGAGACTGGAGCGAGTTATTGAGATCAGAATAGTTGATAAGACGAGAAACCCTAGACTACACTTTTTTTAAGGAGAGCTGTGTAAGTGGAACCATAGAGGATGTATGAGTCATTCTTCATGCAGGGAAGAACGACACCCCTATAAAGGGCAAGCACCTGGGGTTCCGTGAAGCTGAAACCGTCTCAGAAAGCCCAACCACTTAGAAACTTGTCAAGAAAGAGATGTAGTGCGATCTTTTCATTAAAGATTACGAGATGAAAAAACGCCAAGAACATTAAGGACGAAGAAAGTTTGAGTTGTGTTTCTAAGATAATATAATTGAGTGAAAGAATATGTCGAGTAGAAAGATGGAGGAGCTGAGTTTTTAAGGCATTAAAAACAACCATAATCTCAGTGTCCCAATTAGAAATTCGAGAAATATTAAAGGTTAGTTGGTCCAAGGCTGCCATTCTAGCGTGAGTCACTTGCTGTTTGTTGTGTGGGAAATCCTTCAAAATTAAATGAGTAATATAAAATGGGGAGTCGTCGGCATTGGAGTGGATAGGTGAAGTAGTATTAGAGAGAAGGTCATTAATAAAAAGTAGAAAAATAGTTGGGAATAGGACAGAACCCTGAGGAACACCACTATTTATAAATTTAAAGGATGGTAAGTGGCAGTCTATGACTGTTGCAAGAGAATGATCGGAAAGAACATCAGATAGAAGATCACATAGATAGTGAAGGATAGATACCAAAAGAAAGGAGTTTGAAAGTCAGAGCTTTGTGCCAGACTCTATCGAATGCTTTCGATGTGTCTATCGCCACAGCAAAAGATTGATCGAAATGCCGAAGGGATAAGGACCAGGAATCAAAAGGAAGGGAAAAAACACCACCAATAGAACGTTTCTTACGAAAGTTATTCTGGTGATCAGAGATAAGATTAGAAGATTTGAAAAGTTTCCATGTTATGGATAAGGATATGGATATATTCCAAACTTTTAGAAAGAGTTGATGTTAAAGCGTTAGGATGATAGTTTGAGGGTTGAGAGAGGGTTCCCCTTTTTTGGCACAGGCTGAGTGAGGGCACGTTTCCATCAGGAAGGGAAGGTCGGAGTAGGAATGCAGAAACGAAATAGCTTACCAAGGTAGGTTGCAAGCTCGGTAGTACAAGTTTTGAGAACCACAGGAGAAATACCACCTGGTCCGTATGCCCTTTTAGTGTTCAACTCAGGGATAGAGAGGAAATATCATTTTTAGAAGAAATCACAATATTAGGCATAAATGAATTGAAGGAGACTGGAGAAGATAAAATAGCACCGGATTCGTCTAAGGTGGAATTAGAGGTAAAAGTTCAACAGGAGAGGTCAGCGTTATCAGATTGTTAAGGACAGTTAGGATGTCGACAGATACTAGAGAAAGAAAAGGAGAAGAAGAAAGGTAAATTTGACCTTTTTCCAAAAATATCAGACATTTTCCCCAAAATATCAGAAAGAACGAGAGAAAGAGGAGCCAGAAAGATTGCTGCAATATCTACAGAGAAAACAGTTTTTAGATTCACAGAAAATAGAAATTTGGGTGAAATATAAGTTGTATGAAATTTTGGAGTTTGAAGACGACGGCAATTCCTGAAGGCGGAAGGCGGAAGGCGGAAGGCGGAAGGCGTCCCTGCAGTGGACAACCCGAGAACAAACAGAGTTAAACCAGGGTTTGTTTGTATAAGTTGAATGAAACGAATATGGAATGTTTTTCCATATTCGTTTCATTCAACTTAAACAAATGGAGAAAATCACCAAGTTTATGCGTTCCGCACACTCCGAGGGTTCTCTCTCACTCAAGCAGTAGTCATCTCATGGAAAATCAAAGTAATACGACCGCAAATCCGTCCGGATTACAATACCGAAGTGCCAAAAACGTTTCCTTGAAATAGGCCGAGGTCTTTCCTGCGGAAGACTTGAAAAAATTAAAGAGGATAAAGAGACAAGAACATTATCAAAGAAACCCAGATGAAGAAAGAACTTAACATAATAAGGATTATCATAATGAAGATTGGAAGTTAAGAAAGGTCTAGAATGTTAGTTTCATATCCAAGACGATCATGGTTACAAGTATGGAGCAGCACTAACTGCTCGATATCATTCTAGATAGAGAAATGGTAGATAAGCTCATCAGCTGTATCTTGAAAATTAGAAGAAAACCATTAGCGGCATTACACGTTGAAATCACCAAGAATGATGATTTTGGAGAAGAGAGAATGTGTTCTAATGTCGAGTTTAAATAATAATAATCAAAGAATTTAGGATATTTGGATGAGTTAGGAGACATACATACAGAACAGATAAATTTAATATTTGATTGACAGCATCTAAAATTCGGAACACTTCAAATCAGAGACACCGATACCAAACAACATCGTTCAGTACATATTCACAACAATCGCCTTCGGCTGAAAATTGAGGACAGAAAAAGTAAGAGAGAACAGAACAGGGTTAAGAATAAAGAGATGAGGTATAATGGATGAGAAGTGATGTTCAGCAAAATGGAAATTACTCCAAAGGCCGCGAAGGTTTCATAAATCACTGAAAAAAAGAACACTGTGAATGAGAAGAGAAAGACAATTTTGTCACGGCCCAAAGCCCACCACCGGATGCCATCAATTCCCATGGATTGATGGATTGAAGAGCTAGTTTTGAAAGCAGCCCTTTTCGGCTTCTTCGAGGCTAGTTTCCCCATCCCTTTTGATTTGTCTGAATTGCTTTTCATATGTTATAGTGATAAGGGAGAGTTACTCCAAGTGTTATAGGAAGGGGAGATGAAGCGCCAATGGGAGCGCACAAATTACGCTGAGGAAAGATTGAAACCTAACAAAACCCATTTATGTAAAGTATATTCTAAATATATATAATAATAATATAATTTATATATAATAGTTTAAATTTTTAATTATATAATATAATAATTAAATATATAAATAATAAGAATAAATAATATAATAAATAATATATATTAAATATAATAATATATAAACAAGAATGAATAATTTTAATAACTTTCTTTATTGAGTAGAAAGTAATTTATAGATAATCCTTTATAGAATGAAATAAAATTATTTTTTAATTGTGACTTACATACTTTTACTTACCCAATCCTTGGTTGTTGACGTTTGAGCCATAAACTTATCAGAAAGTAACGTAACGATCTCTTTCGAATTCTAAGCAGCCGATAGTGGAGCAGGGTTCTGAGCAACTTATTTATTTGTAAGCTCCGCCATATAATTCTCTAGCGCATATATTAGTGTGAGCCCACCGAAATATTACCAGAACAAAAACTCTTGCACGCCATTGTATTCATAAGTAGAACTCTATATAAAGTCGAGTTAGAATTGACTCTTTATAAATTATCTTTAAAATAATATTAAAAAGTATTTTACTAAATTTTTTGCCCAACCAATTTTATTTCTATATTTATTATTTTTTTGCCTTTCATAGAAATGTAACACGTATCATATCCATTTACCTTTATCTTTACAAATTATACCTCTGTTTCATATTATGGTATGTGTTATTTTATGGGTTAATAAAAATCCTCAATTAATCTTTTACAGTGTGAAAAAAAAAGACTTTACTGTAATATAGGTAAAAATAATTTATAATTTAAGCCTCACGAGTGCTGTTTCTCTAGATACACTTACAAAAATTTTATATTTTCGTCAACATCCTACGCCTGGCACTTCATAATCGTGATTAAAATCACGTAAATATTGAAGAAAGAAAAAAAACTTTTTATTAATCATTAAATTATAATATTTTATTTATATAATAGTCTTGAGTTGTATATATACTCTTATTTAATATATTATAATAATATAAAATTATAATTTAATTATCCATTTATTAAACTTTAATTAACTATAATATCATAATATGTTATTTAATAATTATTATTAATTTAGAATTACTAAATGTCTCTAAATTAAATGTATTAAATCTTCATTTTATGATTTTACTCAGAGAGATAGTGAATAATAATTATGGAGTTTATTAATATCCCACTCACTGTATCAATAAGAAATTTCCATATACTCCAGAAGAATTAAAATTTTCATCCGTAATGCAATTACTCTTTGTTGGTACTTCCTTGTTCCCCCACTATTTTTAATATTATCCTGAGAAAACAGATGTAAATACGAGTGTTAGCTAAAATGATAGTAAAAAAATGATTACACCTTATCTACAGCTTGTACACATGAAATAATAAATTATAGCGATAAAAAACAGAAGGTCTAACATTGAATCTGATAAAGAAAATATAGCAATATTCTTAAATCACGTTATTATAATTTTTAATTTTTTTTATCCTTTATTGGTAGATATAAAATTTAAAATTATTAAATACTATGCATTTTACTAAGCATCGCAGTTTTAAAGATTCCTTTAAAAATCAATAAAAGAAAAATGTTGAATTAAAAGAACACTGCAACATCTAACCGCACCTAAAAGGATGAAAGCTACACCAACAGAATACTCACAATTACCTAAATGCTAGCATAAGCCTCAATTAAATATTTATAAAATAATTTAGTAATGACATACTAAATAAAATCATATCCACTGTCTGTATCCTTGCGCTAGTAACCGATACATCTAACTGAAGATCTAATTTGAAAGTTATAGTGCCCAAAAATTCGATAGAATATATTTCTATCAATGATACTTTCTAACATAAACGTCATATATCACTTATATTTTGAATTTAAATTTTTTTTTCTAATGTATGTTACTCATAAATTTTGAGACTTTTAAACTTTCTTTTATATTTATAATAGAGACAAAATATTAAGAAACCTCTATGTAAAAAGTAAAATTATTTAAATTGTTTATTAAATTACATTCTCTTTCTTACGTATATGTAGTTTCAATTAATTATGATCGCGCATTACGCATTGCGCACGTTTATTAAACGGTCATAGAAAAGTTATATAAATTGCTACAAAAGAAGCCAAGTCTAAAAAAAACTCTTAATTAAAATATTTCATTGAAATTAACTTATTTATAGATTTTCTTTAATTTAAAACATAATATAATTTATTATCATTTTTCAGTTGAAAAGTATCATAAAATTAATCTATAGCAGGTATATACAATGAATAACTCAGTATAATGATTTAGCGAATTTGTGCGACAATAATAATCAATACATAACATAATAAATAATATTATATAATAATATAAATAATAATTAATAATAATTAATAATAATAATAATAAATAAATAATATATTAATATTAATAAAAGAAAATAAAATATAAGAAATAAAATAATGATAGCATTATGAAGCAAAAAAATAATATAATAACAGCATAAATTAATAATAATATATAAAATAATAATAATAATAATAAATAATAATACAATAATTAAATATAATAATTCTAAATAAATAATTTATAATAAGTACAATAATAATCAATAATAAAATAAAAAATTAATAAATGAAAAATAAAATATTATAATAAAGATATAATAAAATCAATCTATAAATTAAGTAATAAATGTATAAATCAAATAAATTAATATTAATTAAATTAATATTATGATATAATAATAATAAATAATAACATATTAACGACAGGTAATAAATAAAAATAATAATATAATAATAATTATATAATAATAATAATAATAATTAATAAATTTAATAATCGTATATATATTATAATAATAATTATAAACTAAAACTAACTAAATAAATAATTCATTAAATAAATAATAATAATTACATAATAGTAAAATAAATTAAAAATTATCATACTTAAAATAACACTAAATTCAAGCATCATTTCAAAGTACATGAAATAATAATAATTATAGAGGAAAAAATAAATAAGTAATAAAATGAATAATAATACGTTTATTTAAAAATAATAACTAAAATAGATAGTTATACTTTCAAATGCAAAAATAATTGATTGTATAATAATGGATAGACTATATTGTGGTGTTGTGGTTGAATGATTACTCACATGAGTCACTAAATAAAAATAGATAATTATAATCAATACCAATAAATAAAGAGTTATAAATCATTTAACACTATAATAGAAAAAGTATTATGAAAAAAAAATACTCGAACTGAAAATATAAAAGTATTATAGAAACACCTTGAAAAATGAGTTGAAATCTAACGTAAGGGACAGTAGTAGGTATTCGTACACATGCACAGAGCTTTCCTTTTTTTTGTTGTACAAGATAGATAATAATAATAATAATAACCCAACCATTCTAAATCTGAATGCAAATTCAGATAAAGGAAAGCGCATGGAATTTAAACTTGGTAAAATTGCTAGAAATAACTTAGTTTGGGAGCAGACCACTCCCATTTGTTTTTGGATATAAAAAGACTGCGGAGTATGACTTATTTAAAAATATATAATTTATATAAAATTAGAAGCTCCATAATAAGCTGAAATTATAAATGATAACATGTAAGATTAAGCATATCATAGAATGTCTTTGATATATAATAAATAAGTAAATAACAATAATAAAAGAAAATGAGAGAGTAAAAATTTATGAAAAATAGAATCGAAAAATAATAATATGGGAGCGCCACCATATAACTATATATAAAATATTTTAAGCAGTGAAAGAGAGTGAGAGTGTGAGAGCCAATGTGTCGATGAAAAAACCTAAATCCCACTTTAATAATGTCCTCCACATCACTCTTTCTATATATTATTACTCTTTTAAAAGGAAGAATATTAAAAAATATGAAAGACAATATCAGCAGTAATAATGTCTTCATGTTTCCTCAGCATGAATTGATTTTAATATCAATCTACTATAAGTTAATAATGTGCAAATAGTTACAAAGTTTTTAATCGTCATAATGCTCTCACTCGTCGGCTGTATTTATTATAAATTGTCAGATTAATATTGGAAGTCTTATAAGGTAATTGTCAGCTAAATATGATTAATATAGAAAATATATATATTATATATTAGTATGCTAACTTTAATTATTTTAAATTATATTTAATATTAAAACATTTAATAATAATATTTTAATTTATGCAATATATAATATATACTTATATTTAAATATTATTAATCTTTATAAGTTTGCAGTAAAAAACTTTTAAATTTCCTAATAATAAAAAATATTCAAAGTCACATTTGAACTAAAATTATTCTATAACCTCTATACAATTTTTGGTGACCGGATTAAGTACCTTGAGAAATACAAACTTAGAATAAAATTCTTAATTAAAGAGCACTCATAATCCTTTAAATTATATAAGAAAAAAGAGTCGCCTCCTTTTTCGATATCACGCACATTTTGTTTCAATAAAAGCTTCAAACCTATAAAAGTATTTTAAAAAAAAACGTCATTAATTATTTTATTTAATATCTATAGCTGTAATGTAACCTTATACCTAAAAACTGTAATATTTAACCTACTAATATACTTAAATACCGTAACTTAGAATCATTATATGATGATAGTTTACTTAAGTATAAATATATATATAAACTCTTTCAATATTAATACTAGAGTAGAATACTAAGATACTATATAAGTACCCTATAACTATTACATGGATTTCCTCACATAATACCCAGAAAATAAATATAGCATAACTGGCTCTAACTGCCCAATAAATGTTATTTTTCTATAACAGCAGTATGTTATAAATATGTAATAAAAATATTAATACCTATTTAAAGTTTATATATATTATTATATAGATACTATAATAATAAATATATATAATATAAATAATATATTAATATATTAATATAACTATCTGACAAAAATATATAAATTAATATATATAAATATATCATATATAGAACTTAATATTTCAAATACTTAAATATATATATTAATACCTATATATATTAATAGTATATTAGATAAATAATTAATATAATCATATAAATATATATACTATATATTAGTGATTCTTATATAATATAATAATTATTATATATATATATAAATAATATATTATTTATATTATAGATTTTTAGGTAAGTAAAATAACAAACCACTTAATAAACATTATTAAATAATTAATATTAGAATATTTTACTCAAAATTAGATAATATATAACATTGTAAAATATATGTATCATCCTTCCTAATTTATATTTGAATTAATATATATATACTATTAATATAATATATATATAGATTAAATTAATATATAATATATATAATAATAATATATAAATTTAATATAATATATATATATACTTAATAATATATATTTAATTTTAAATAGAATACTTATATATATTATATATATACTAAATATAATATAAATCTAAATAAATAATAATATATTATAATAAATTATATAGCGTATACAATATACTATTATGACTACCTTAATATAATTAATATTATATATCCATTTCTTTCTAAATAAATAAATAATGTGGAATTAAAGTACTATTAATTTATTAGAAGTCGATAATCAATAAACTATGTCAATGTAGCGTTCAAAGTAATAATGAATTTTGATATATTATTGGTCCTCTCTAAATAATATAATTAAGATCAATAATAAAGTATCATTCTTAACTACCTATAATATATATTATATTACTAATATGTATAATAAGCGTATTCAAAAAATATTGATGAATAATAGTGAGAAAAGGTAATGATTCTATCACTTTAATAGTTTATTTAGAAAACCACACAATGCATCTCATATATAATATATATATATATATATCATATCATATAGTGTCTCACTCTCTCATAATATACTATATCATAGTCTCATTTCGTTATTGTCTCTCTCTACTTACATGTTTATTTGAGTAGCGACTCCTATTATATTTCGTGTCATGCTGAGTGCTTAGCTACGATAAGTTATTCTATATTTATAGAGCACAATACCATCCTTTGACAATAATTCAATTAATGTACCCTCATTATGTAAGTCTATTACTTATTTTTATTCGTAATTGAGTATCTCAAATGTAAATGAAATATTACATAAAAATATAGATAAGCTTTAAATGTAACCATCTATGATTAAAGCCCAAAAATGTTAAAGAACTTACAATTCACCGTCCAAAATTATAAAATAATAAAGTCATAACTATTTATATCAACTCTCAATGATATCTGATGTAATATTTTATTGCGGCTCCGTGTCCACTATAATAAAGGTACATACTTAAGTGACCTACTAAGTACTACTCAGTGAGTTGCGAGTCACGTGATGTGTAGTATGAAATTCCTTCAGACATATTCTGTTATATAATTTATATTACCCATTTATTTATCAACGTAGCCCTAGTCATTCCGTTATTAACCCATCATTCAAATCCTTATACTGTGATATATGTATACAAGTAAAGTAGAAGACCTTTTAACATTGTTATGAATATAATAATATATATATAATAATATAATATTTGTGTATATATATATGAATATAATTAGACTTTATGTATATATAAATTTAATTATATATATAGATATAATATATAATATATATATATATAATATTATATATATATATTATATATTTTAATATAATAGATTAATATTATATATTATATATATATAATATATAAATAATACTAATTTAATATTAATAATATATATAATTACATATATAATATTATATAATGATATAATAATAATATATATCATATTATAATATATAATATAATATTAAATATATATTAAATATAATATATTTATTACAGATGAAAGAAACATGAGAGAGAAAAGAAATGAGTAGATTTATGCGTAGTTAATGTGAGTGAATTTGCGAAGAGATAGTAATGGACGTCTAAGTGAACAGTTCAGTCAATTCTCTGACAAAACCCAAATAAAATTCACCATCGATGTGTGAATGGCACAACGGAACCAATTAAATTTACATAAATTTTTGACTCAAATAATGTGCTAACGAATAATATATATTATTCAATTTATATGGAAGGCACTTTTTAGCCAGTCTTATTGAAGGTTTCTTGCAGCATCACGTCTAAAATTAATTACATACTAATATTAATATTAAATTGCTAAACATTTCCTTTATAATAATTAACCATTAATAATTAATTACAAAGCATAATAAAGTGGATGACAGATGTAATCAGAATTCCCGTGACAATCAATCAATAATTTCAGACGATATAATAGTCATCATATAACTATATATATAATATATAATATAAATATATATATATTAATGAAATTATATAATAAAATTACTATTAAATATATATATATTTATATATATATGAATTTATTATAATATTAATATTAATACTTAATTATATAATTAACATATTATATCATATAATATATATTATAATACTATACTATATATATAATATTATATATATATATAATACTAATATAATATATTATTTACTATATTATACTATTTATTAATTTAATAATATTAATATATATTATATATATTATATATATATATTATATATATAAAATAATTAATAGATAATATATAATAATATAATATATATATAGTATATTACTATATTTAATTATAATAACATAATAATGCTATTAGATACTATATAGATATATATATAATATAATACTATATTAATAATATAATAATTATATAAATATTAATAGATATAATATATATAAAATTATATATATAATCACATATATATATATAATATATCTGTATATATATACCTTAGTTATTAATATATTATTATAATATTACTATATATATATATTATAAATAATATAATTATATATAATAATATATATATATATATAATAATTTTATATTATATATATATATATAATAATACATATAATATACTATTAATAACTAATCATTAATTATATATAATTTATATATTATAATATATATAGTATTATTTATTATATATAATATATATATTAGAATAAATTATAAATATAAATTAATATATAATATAGTATAATATAAATATATTAATATATATATTAAATAAATTTATAATATAATATATATAATATTATATATTATATATTATATATATATAATTTTGAATTTGTATACCCCATAAATAAAAATTTAAAATTACTAGATATAATATTATCTCATATGCTAATAAATAAAAAAAGAAAATAGAATATATATGTAATATTCCTATATTATATTCAATGTGAACCTTATATATAAAATCTTCCTTCTCAATTCTGCTGGCTTAGGTGATATAATTCCAAATAATACTGTTTATATTGAATAGAGTTGGAGTGATATATTTAATAGGCTAAAAAAATAAATAAAAATGTATCCAAATAATTATTATTTTTTATTTTTTATGGAAAGATTATATTATACTAAAATATGGAAGTAATTAATATATTCATTAAGAAGGTACAAACATATGTATGAAACGGCAATAACATAATAATATTAAGATATAATATAACTAGATTTTTAAATAATATATAAATCAGGTGATCAATTGATAAATCTATAATGTTGGTGACTTAGTGAATAATCATATTTTTATAAAATTATTGATTCGACCGAAATCATTAATATTTCTTATTAACAAAATTTTCCAAGTATACTAATTAATTAATTAATATTAACTATATTTAGTATAATTTATATAATTAATATACTAATCTAATTAAACTGATTCTATTTGTTCATAAAACCTTAAAGTTTTTCAGATCAACTAATTACGTACACAGAAGAGCATTTCTATATATCATAATTAAATAATATATATCTACAAATAAAGTTTATCAAAAAACATATCATTATATATCCTTTATATAACATATCATATATACTCAATATAATAGACATTACTTTGTAATTAATATATACTATAATTTTTATAATATATTAATATATTATATTATATATTAATAAATATATTAATATCTATAATAAAACTAATTATATCATCTGATATTTGCTAATATCGATATATATACGATTGTCATAATATTCGACAATCACAAACATCAATATTACTGTGATAATCAAATAATAACAGACCAAAACTTTTCAATCCATAATATATCTG
>JABUQX010059146.1:35000-37500 GCA_015478945.1 Trachelipus rathkii | reverse complement strand
ATATAATTTATAAATCAAATTAGAACGCAAAAGCAAAATAATAGCCTCACACTATTCTTAGCTTAACTCAACAAATTGTACTGCAGGGTGTCAGAAATTCTAAAAAAAGTACCAAAAATTATCATTGCCTGCTTATCTAGGAATTGGCCCTGTTGACGCATGCGCTAACAAAAACACTGTAGGGTTCGCATAGGGTTCGGAGATATTTCGATATCATGACTATTTATCTAACTTCCTTTTAAAGGAGTAGTGCCTATATATATATATATATATATATATATATATATATATATATATACAGTATATATATATATAATCATAACCTTACCTTGCCTAACCTAACCTACCTAGCAAAACCTTACCTAACCTAACCTAAGCATATTTATGATAATTGTATATTTCGGGGAATTGCGAATGTTGGTGAAACTTTCGGATAACATATTTAAAATAATTGATGCTTTATAATGGTATCAAGTTTCGCAAAGTTTTTTTTTTTCATGCTATTAACAAGACACTCTTTCCTTTCTTGACATCCGCTATTCAGTAAATGCAATTATTTGCAATACTTTCTTTTTAAATAAAAAAAAATTTAAATTGTTATAATTACACATATTAATAAAGATAGCTCACTAATTCAAATTAAAGTGCCACTACGATCGACAGACTTTAATAAACAACGCTATCTCAATGATATTAATTTCGTTGACTTTCGCTCTGATCAGGAAATAAATCATTGAAATATTTTTATAGAGCATAAATTAATCTAATAATGCTATTCTTTCGTAAAGATTTTGTAACAAGAAGCGTTATTTTTAAAAATTACCTGGTATTTTCTTTGCGATTATTTTTTTTTAAGAAGAATTCCTTAAACTTGCTAAAAAATATTTAAGTAGCTGGTAAACAAACTTTTTTTATGGGCTTTAGTTTTCTTTAGTTAATACAAAGTTTCGCAGCACATAACTCTCTCTCTCTCTCTCTCTCTCTCTCTCTCTCTCTCTCTCTCTCTCTCTCTCTCTCTCTCTCTCTCTCTCTCTCTCTCTCTCTCTCTCTCTCTCTCTCTCTCTCTCTCTCTCTCTCTCTCTCTCTCTCTCTCTCTCTCCTTTGATAGTGTGAGTTGAGAATCAATGTATAAGGGCCAAATTTTTAGACAAAATAAACAGCTTCCATAAGTTATATCAACATTCTGTATGGAAACCGCAGGTGGCTCTGCTAACATAAAGTACAAAAACTAATGCAGAAAAAATGTGAAAAAAAAGATCAACAATGAAATTATTATTTTTACTTAGGTTGATGTTAATAGGATAATAAATTTTTTTTAAAGCTTCATTTCTTATGAGATATGCCTCATACCTTGAGAAAGCATTTCATAAATTAAATATTTTAAATTTTTAATGTACATTAAATGTTGAACAAAATTATATATATATATATATATATATATATATATATATATATATATATATATATATATATCAAATATATAAATATCTTTCTTATATATATATATATATATATATATATATATATATATATATATATATATATATATATATATATATATATATATATATATAAAAATATATATAATATATATATATATATATATATATATATATATATATATATATATATATATATATATATATATATATATATATATATATATATATATATATAATTTAAAAATTATACTCAAAACCCATCCAGCTAATTAAACCTAAGATCATAATTTCTATAGGAAAGGTTTAATTTTCTCTTTCAGGGTTTAATGTACTAAGAAGGAGCATATCTCTGTCAGTGGTACTTATATGGTCCTTAAATCTTGTGATTCCGATCTTGGATTATACCACGGTAAACTGTTCCTCTTTACCTATAACCTTTAAGTTAAAAAAACGGAGACTCATCTCAACCTTCTAACAATCATCCTCTTGACTTAACTTCTAGTTTTATAATAAAAATTTGAATCAATATTATTACAGGAAGATTTGTGTGAGCACTATCTTAAAACATAATATTATCTAAAATTGACATTATAAATTCCTTGAAGATCTCTATAGTGATGAACTTTCCGTTCTATAGTGATGATCTTTCCTTTCTATAGTGATGATCTTTCCCTTCTATATTGATGATCTTTCCTTTCTATAGTAATAATCTCTTTCCTGAAGTGATGATCTTTCCCTTCTGTGGTGATGATCTTTTCCTTCTATAGTGATGGTCTTTCCCTCTTATTGTGATTATCTTTCTCTTCTATATTGATGATCTTTCCCTTCTATTGTGATGATCTCTCTCTTCTGTAGTGATGATCTTTCCCTTCTGTAGTGATGATCTTTCCCTTCTATAGTGTTGATCTTTACCTTCTCTCAGATTAATGATCCTCTACTGTCAGACTTTTCGTGGATCTTTTGCCTCAGTAACAGAGACATCGAATGCTTTCGATAGAGCGTGGAAAAATAGAAATTTCATAAATTCCTTTATCGGTATTAGGAGTTAGGACTTACAT
>JABUQX010059146.1:27500-30000 GCA_015478945.1 Trachelipus rathkii | reverse complement strand
GTTTCGAATATGCACATGCGCCAGAACGAGTTCCTGATAGGTCGACATACGCGCATGCGCGCGTTCAGATGTAGTCTTCTCTAGTGCGTGGCGCCACATACTGACAATGGCGAGTCCTGAGCGTAAAGCTTTCTGTGTTCTACAATTTGCTAAGTGTGAATCTGTAATTACGATTCAACGTGCGTATCGTTTACGGTTCCAATGTGATCCTCCATGTGGCAAAAACATTCGCCGATGGTATAGGCAATTTGCAACTAATGGATGTCTTTGTAAAGGCAAAAGTACAGGACGGCCCAAAGTGACTGTACAGGATGTGGACCGTATCAGGGCCTCGTTTCTTCATAGTCCTAAGAAATCCGTTCGGAGAGCAAGTCACGAACTGAAGGTGCCAAAAACGACGGTGTGGAAGGTGTTAAGGAAACGTTTACACATGCGTGCATACCGGTTGCAGTTTGTACATGCTTTTTGTAAAGACTATGCAGGACAGTCAAACTGACTGTACAGGATGTGGTCTAGATGATGACCTTCTAGATCGTGTAGTGTTTAGCGATGAGTCCACCTTTCATCTCAGTGGTAAGGTGAATGCCCATAATGTTCGTATCTGGGGTCTGAAAATCCGCATGAACTTGTAGAACACGAACGTGATTCCCCAAAGGTTAACTTTTTCTGCGCCATATCCCGACGCCAGGTCTACGGACCTTTCTTTTTCGCAGAAGCAACCGTAACAGGGGTTGCCTATCTCGATATGTTACAACAATGGCTCTTTCCACAATTATTAGAGGATGAAGCGGTAAACTTTATATGGCAGCAAGATGGAGCCCCTCCACATTGGAGTCACATAGTGCGAGCGTGGTTGAACGACTTACTCCCAGATCGTTGGGTTGGTCATAATGGTCCAGACGACAGAGCTCTATATATCTGGCCCCCCCGGTCCCCGGACTTAACGCCATGCGATTTCTTCCTATTGGGCTGCCCAATTATACGCAGCGCTGCCCAATGATATGCCAGAGTTGAAACGCAGAATTGAACACGCCGTTGCGTCCATTACGCCGGATCTGTTAACCAATGTTTGGGAGGAATTGGATTATCGGCTGAATGTATCCCCTATAACGAAAGGGGCACATATTGAACATATGTAGGAAAAACTCTGTTCAATGACCTTCACTTTGATGTATGATATGCTGTTGATATTGTATATTACGCTGTTATAATAAAGCATTGAAACTGGGAAACTTTTACAAACCCCAAAATATATATATATATATCTTCTTATATATATATATATATATATATATGTATGTGTATGTAATGTATGTATGTATGTATGTATGTAATAATGTATGTATGTAATATGTGTAATAATATAGATAATATGAGTAATAATATAGTATGTATATGTATGTAATAATAATATGTAATAATAATATAATAATAATAATAATATATATAATATAATAATAATATATATATAATATATATAATAATAATAATAATATATAATATATATAGAAAATATAATAATAATATATATATATATATATAATAATTATAATAAAAAAAATGATGAGAATTTATTTGGCAATAATAATATATAATAATATATAATATGTAATATATAAATAATAATATAATAATAATAATATAATAATAATAATAATGTAATAATATAATAATAATAATAATATATATATATATAATATAATAATAATAATAATAATAATAATATAATAATATATATATATATATATATATATATATAAATGCCTTGCTAAGACCAGATTTTTTCTAAGCAAAAATCCATAATCCTTGGACTCACATTTGACACCCACATGACATTTACACTGCACATTAAGAACATCACCTCAAGAGCCACACACAATACTTAAATCTTTGAAGACTGAAACTGGCACAAAATTCGCTCAACAAAAGGAAATTCTCACATTAGCAAAAATATTCCATATCAATGCCCACCTAGACATACATGATTGGCTGTTAACTATTTAGTAAATATTTATCTTCAGACCATCCACTTCACCATGCACTCCAGCAAATACCAGCGCGAAGAGCAAAGGAAAAAAAAAACACTTCCGCAATACACTATTCAAACATCTGCAACATTATGGTTCCATCTCCTATCCCCCCCTCTCCATCATAAAACACATATAACCCAAAAGTATAATCTCTACATACCCAAACAAACAACGCCATTCTTCTTCAAACACGCCTACCAGAAATATTCAAATCAGAACAATCCTTGGTCTGTGAAACTTGCACAACATTGTCCCATTTCCGCTCTGGTGGGCACCACTCCTCCCTATAATAATATAAGTATGCAATTAATAAAGCATCCTTCTTTAACTTTCAAATATCTTTCCTTGCCCAATATCACATTAAGTACTTAATGCTGGATTATCCAGTTTTGAATTTTGCCAGGCTTACTTCGCCATTTCACCAAAAGAGGACTTCTGGGATGGGTCTGTCAAAGTGACCCAATTCCGCA
>JABUQX010059146.1:20000-22500 GCA_015478945.1 Trachelipus rathkii | reverse complement strand
TTAGGATAAGACAGACCTTGAGGAACACCACCATTAATAGATATAAAGAATGAAAAAAAATCCACCATCGGAGACCGTAAAATCCCAATTCTTGATATGGGGAGGAGGGGTGGATTAAAGGATATCACTGGAGCCCCAATCTCTTGGTTTCTCCAAGGCCAGTTTTGTTATTGCCGTTTCAAATTTTTTGAAGGGAGTGTTGTGTAATATTGTTCATGAAGTGGGAATAGAGGAGAATCTACTAGTAGTGTTTAGCATGGGTATGTAAAATAAGCGCGAAGAGCAGCGAATCATTGGGCATTGGACTGCTATTGGGAATACTCTATCAAGCATAAATAACCAATTTGGTTGCATTGCTTCTCCACACCCAAAGACACACACACCCACACACACACACACACACATATACACATATAAATATATATATATATATATATATATATATATATATATATATATATATATATATATATATATATATATATATATATATATATATATATATATATATCTTTCTTTATTTTCCTCCTTTCTTCCCAGATTGGGGGTGAAGTGCGTGAATAATCTTCGGAAACAGAAATTGTTAGAAGAACATCACACGTATGGAATGGGAAGCCCAGCCTTACCGCCCCCTCTGTACCATTAATTAGTGAGAACTCGTCACAGACAGAAAATCCACCCTAGAGCTTCATGGGACCGCGACGGACCCTCACTATGGTAAATCGTCAATGTAAGGGTTCATCCCTTGGCCCAGGTGGGCCACAACCATACCCCCTCACAAAACCCCGCCATTCACTCCTATTATGCACCTTTATTCTCGCCTCTGCCAAACTCACATTTCTCTCCTTCAGACATTCGTTTACTGACTCAATCCACTTTTTCTTCGGTCTCCCAGCCGGTCGATTCCCAACACACTCACCACTATACATCCGCTTAACCAACCGACTATCATTCATCCTTTCCACATGACCAAACCATCTCAATATACTTTCATTTATTCTCTCATTTACCCCTTTCTTCACACCACACAACTCCTTAATGCGTTCATTCCTTATTTTATCAATTTTCTCACACCTAACACGCCTCTAAGATTGTCCATCTGAACAGATTGTAACTTAGATCTTTATCTTTTATTCCACACCATAATTTTACTACTATACACTAACAATGGTTAAAAAATATCCTCCTGTAAAACCGTAGGTCACTCAAGACTTAGTCCATTTGTATTCACCAAGGATTTAATTTCACCAGAAACCTTCCTACCATTCACAACTCTCCTACTACACTCTGCATCATCCGCTCCCTTTCCATCCAACAAATAGTCAATATTTAAACTCAGGATACTTTTTCCAATTGCTCACCATCTAACATAATTTCACACCGCGAACTTCCTCTCACTCACTACCATAACCTTACTCTTATCTACATTTACTTTCAAACCCCTTTACACACTTCTGCCAAACCCCTCTATCAATCCTCTCAAGTTTTCTTCGGACTCGCTATACAAAATCAAATCATCAGCGTACAATAAGCAGGGCACCCTTCACTCACTTCCATTCTCCATCAGTCTAACACCTTCCCTTACCACCCCTACATCTAATTCATTCATCACCCCGTCGACATACAAATTAAATAGTCATGGAGACGCAACACATCCCTGCCTCACTCTACCCTTAATATTAAACCAATCACTTTCAACTCCATTTATTCTTACACACGCTTCACTATCGTCATACATACTTTTGATTCCATTCAGAAGCCTACCACCAACACCATATATCACTAACACCTGCCATAGAGCTTCCCTATTAATCCTATCATACGCCTGTTGCAAATCCATAAAACCTAAATACAATTTATTCTTCTTCTCCCTCATTTTCTCAATCATTTGTTTCAATGTAAAGATTTGATCCACACATCCTCTACCACTTCTAAACGCACCTTGTTCTTCACCAATCAGTCCCTCAGTCACTCTTTCGACCAAAATACCAGCATATATCTTCCCTACAACACTCAATAAACTTATTCCCCTATAATTTCTACAGTTCCCCTTATCTCCCTTACCCTTATATAAGGGTACTATTACTGCTCTCCTCCAATCCCTCGGAACTATACCCTCCATAAACGCTTTGTTACACAACTTCCAAATCCAATCAATCACCATCTCGCCTCCGCTCTTGATCATTTCACTAGTAATTTCATCTATACCTGCAGATTTACCATTCTTCAACTTTCTCACTCTACCCATTACCTCCTCCTTACTAATAACCTCATCCCCAAAATACCTATTCCTTCTTGCACCATCAAACCCACACACATTCACTATCACCTCTTCATTACTGCCAATATTATGCAGATTTTCGAAGTGTTCTTTCCACACTCCCCTCACATCCATTTCATCAGTTACAAAAGCACCATCCCTATTCATTATTCTAAGCAGATTCCCCTTATTCTCATTCTTAACCTTTCGCGCTTCCTTCCAGAAGAGCTTCCTATTCCC
>JABUQX010059146.1:5000-10000 GCA_015478945.1 Trachelipus rathkii | reverse complement strand
ATTAAACTCTCCCTTTAGATCAAAGTGAGTAATTGGATCATATAAAATAAATTGAATGAATAATTAAAACTTCTTAATTAATAATTGCTTTTCGATAATAATTAGTAACAGATTAATAAATTTTTATCAAAAATATGCAAAAACATTTTTAAATCTTCCAAATTTAATTTCAATGTGAGAATGTAATTTCTAATTAATATTGACACAATTACATTTTATTTCATTAGTCGTTCGCCGAGGGGTAAGCAGTTACCCTCCTCCCCGACCCTATCCCAGTGCTGCAGGATTTCAAAGTTTCTGCCACCTAGGATACATCTTACAAGGCAACCAATCAACGGGCAGCTTGATATAAAATTCAAATGAGCAAAGCTTCCTTCTATGTAACTGTATTGACCAGGTTAAATAAAAAAGTCGAGCTTTATTTATATAATATTCTGTCTGCAAACATAATTTTAATAGGAATGAGAGTCAACATAACTCAGTATATATATATATATATATATATATATATATATATATATATATATATATATATATATATATATATATATATATATATATATATGCTATATATATATATTTATATATGGCATTTATATATATTTAAACGGAGCTTCGTTCGTATGTACGTATAGCTGAAATGAATGCGTGACGTCATACTGTGACGTGGGTTTGCGTAACTGAAACTCTGACGTCACACTGCGTATGCTACAGTATATGTGGGATATATATATATATATATATATATATATATATATATATATATATATATATATATATATATATATATATATATATATATATATATATATATATATATAATATATATATATATATATATATATATATTTGTGTGTTTGCTTTGTGTTTGAAAATCTGGCAATATATGGGAATATATATATGAAACTAGCAACATGGCAGTTTAATAAATAAACTATGCTAAATAATATTAGATTTAGTTTGAATGTATCGTCTTTATGTTAACATGTCTATAAAAGTGCGTGTATAAATAACTTATAATGTCAATTATGTCTATAAATGAATTAATTGGTGACGAAAGTACTTTATTGGCTTTTCTGCAATATAACAAGTTAATCGTAGAAACAAAAACATGTATACACTGTGATATTCGATGTGAGTTAACTAAACAAGGACAGAAATATAACTTTTATTGTAAAGGATGCAAATCGTATTTTTCTGCTACTGGAAAAAATTCCTGGCTTGCTATTTTTTAGGTTAAGTCACTAATTCCTAAGAGAGGAAGGAAAAGAGAACATCTAGTCGGCTATTTAGCAAAATTTCAATTTCTCAAAAAGTATACAAGAGATCAACGTTTTGAAAAATTTTTTGAAGCCGTACAAAAATTTCAAACTTGTTGAGCCATATATATATATATATATATATATATATATATATATATATATATATATATATATATATATATATATATATATATATATATATATATATATATATATATATGGCTTAATATTAGATAGACTGCAGTGGATCAGTAAAGTTTAGGGATACTTTTAAGGCAGAGTGAGTCAACGAGCCCCCTAAAATGGAGTATTTACCCTTTTTAGGGGGGCCGATGGGGGACAGAAGGGGGGACGTTTCATACCCCGGAGGAGATGGTCGGAGGAACCCCCGCGACACCAAAGACCAAGAGCAGGGTTCCGGAGACCATCCCGGAGGGGGGGATTAGTCCCCCCCGTAGTCCACCTAGAGGCCGAGAGACCCCAACTCCTGTCATCGGGGCGGGTTACCCGTGGGTATTCGTTAGTGATATACCCCAAAAAACAATAAATCCCAAAATGAGTACTTTTGGGACATTTATTCGCAACAATCTATTCGTACTCTATAAATCTCAAAACCATTTGGGACATTTGATTTAATATATATATATATATATATATATATATATATTTATATATATATATATATATATATATATATATATATATATATATATATATATATATATATATATATATATATATATATATATATATATATATATATATATATACATATATATATATGATTATACGACAAGCGTAATGTACGCAACTTCTGACGTCACAGTCAAACGTGACCCATGAAGAGTCTGACGTTGGACTATGACGTCACGCGCTTCAGGTATATCTACATACGAACGAAGCTCCTTTGGAATGTAAATCTTTCCCATATATATATATATATATATATATATATATATATATATATATATATATATATATATATATATATATATATATATATATATATATATTTTTGTTTTTATTATTTGTGTAGTTTTGTGTGTGTCTGCCTGTGTTATTCAGAAAACGTATTAAACTTTACTCGACAAACCGTAATCCAATTTTGTCTGGAGAGATACCCGTAAAACGGCCGTTCAACATTTTTATTTCCCTTTATATATTTGGAGGGATATATATATATATATATATATATATATATATATATATATATATATATTAGTGTTGCACCGATACCAAAATTTGAGGCCGATACCGATACAAGTACTCGCTATTTTTTCATTGCCGATACCGATACCGATACCGATACCAAAATTTTTGCCGATACCCGATACCGATACCGATACTTTTATCCCTATATGGCCTAATATATATATATATATATATATATATATATATATATATATATATATATATATATATATATATATATATATATATATATATATATATATATATATACTATATATATTAATGATACAGGTAACATCCGCATACGCACATTATTAAAGATCCGCCATCCGCCGCGCTTTGCCCTGCGGATGTTGCGCAGATATTTATTGTCGAGATTTGATAAAGAATTTTATAATAAAAATACTTAAGATGAATCTCTACGCAAATTTAAATGAGAGACATGGGACTCGACTTAACTGTGTAATTGACATGATCTCACAGCATGAAGTTCATAATAATTTGAGTCAACAGAGTCACATGAGATTATTGATGCAAAAAAAAATCAGCGCCTCTACAGCTTCTGTCTCCGATGTAATACCATTAATCTCAACGCTAAGGAAGAATTTTGAACCATCTTCAAATGAAAATGATGACAGTTTAAAAAGAATGAAAAGATGTCATAAAACTAGAGCTAAAAATACGCTTTAGTTCTGTGGAAATTAATTACCTTCATACTATTGCAACTTACTGATCCCCGTTATAAAGTCAAGTTTTGGAACACAATATTAGAACAAGTTAAATCGTCACCTTGTGTTGCAGTTGAAAAACTTCAATCCGAATAGTCTATTAATTCGCCACCCATTAAAAGGAAATAAACGAAATCTACAGAACCAACACCTTCTACAAGTAAATCAATAACAGATTCACTGGAAGAATTTCTACAGTCCAGTAGTGATGAAGAAACACACGCATTACCTAAAGATGTAGTGCAAATGATTGAAAACTATCACCAAGAAAAACGACTAGATACTATCAGTTGGTGGAAAGTTAGGCAAAATGTTTACCCACGCTTAAGTAAACTTGCAAGGAAAATATTTGGCCTGTCCTCCAACTAGTGTTCCAAGTGAGAGAGTATTTAGCATGCTCTAATATATGATGAAAAGAGAAACAGACTCTCAGCAAAAAAAGGCAGAAAAATTGATGTTTCTCAGACAACCTTCCTATATTTACATTTCAATACTAGTGCAAAAAGTATCCATTGTAAAATCTCTTTCATTAAGGGAGAAGGTTGGAAAAAGAGTTTGGTGGGGTGCATTTGAGCTGGGTCTCCGTCTTACACCCTGTTAACACAATTTTATTAATAGATTGTGACTAAAGCTTAGTAAATTGGCTATAATAATAATAATAATAATAATAATAATAATAATATATATAATAATAATAATAATAATAATATATATATAATATATATATATATATATATATATATATATAATATAATAATATATATAATATAATATATATATATATGATAATATATATACAGTATGTATATATATATATATATATATATATATATATAATATATAATATATAATAATATATATATATATATAATAATATATAATATATAATATATATATATATATATATATATATATATAACTAATATATAATATATATATATAATAATAATATATATATATAATATAATAATATATATATATATATATATAATAATAATATATATAATATGTATAATAATATATATATATATATATATATATATATATACATATATATATATATATCAGACATCCACGCGGATGTTAAAAAAATCAAACATTAAAAAGTGACATCTGATGCATCACTAATATATATATATATATATATATATATATATATATATATATATATATATATATATATATATATATATATATATATATATATATATATATATATATATATATATATATATATATATATATATATATATATATCGCAACACTGGTTATCGAAATCATACTGTTCTCTACACTGCGGCGGTGCCCAGGCCGTAGCTCGCGAGAAACGCGTTGCTTACGCTTATAGTAAAAATAAAATAGTGTTAAAAATTATATATATATATATATATATATATATATATATATATATATATATATATATATATATATATATATATATATATATATATATATATATATATATTATATTTATATATATATATATATATATATATATATATATATATATATATATATATATATATATATATATATATATATATATATATATATATATATATATATATAAAGCCGTTTTCGTTTTTATATCTGGGCTTACGAAACGTAAGAAATGCTCGAGTTTGCGTTCGTTTTTGTCAAACTTACCGAAAAATTGTAAGAAATGCTTTCCAGACGTAAGGAATTTCCTCAATTCTGTAAGGTTGCTATTTCCCTTGCTAGCCGAATTTAAGCACGTTCTTACGAAAAATGTAAACAAACAAGATGGCGGCGTGTTAGGCCCCGTCTGAATTGATGAATTTTCATTCAATATAATCAG
>JABUQX010059145.1:0-42985 GCA_015478945.1 Trachelipus rathkii | reverse complement strand
GGCAGAAATGGGGTTAGAATGGATGGAGAATGGGGGTGGTGGAGATGCCCTATCTAATTATATGCGGATGATTTGGTGTTGTGTGGTGAATCTGAAGAAAAGAGTTTGAGAGGATGGTAGAGGGATTTGGCAGGGTATGTAAAAGAGGGGTTTGAAAGTAAACGCAGATTAAGAAGTAAGGTTATGGTTGTGAGTGAGAACAGTCCTCGCTGTGAAAAGTTTTGTTAGATGGGGAGCAGCTGGAACAAGTGTTCTGAGTTTAAATATTTAGGCAATATATCGTGGATGAAAAGGGAACGGATTTGAATGCAGAGCGTAGTAGGGAAAGTTAGTTGAATGGCAGGAAGGGGGGCTGGTGAATTAAATCGTTGAGTGGATGTAAAGGGACTATAGTCCTGAGCACGCTAGATTGGGTCTTAACATGATGTGGGAATTTGTTACCTTGTTAATGATATTAGACGCTACCATATGGTATGGAAAAGAGGCAATAGATCTAAAGTCATGTGTTCAGAATGGCAATCGTTAGGGATCGTGTTAGGTGTTGAAAAGAATTATAAAATGAGGGGAATGGAACGAATTAGAGTTATATGGCTGGATTACCAGGTTTGAGGAGAAATAGAAAGTAAGGTTGAGGATGGTTTGGGTCCATTTGGAAAAAGAGAATGAATGACGAAGTCGGTTGGGGTAAGTGGATGTAAGTTGGGTGAGTGTGTGGAATTCGATCAGCTGGGGAGACCGTAAAGAAAAAGTGGATTGAGTCAGTAAAGGAATGTCTGGATGAGAGAAATGTGAGTTTGGCAGAGGCGGAAAAGATGTGCATAATAGGAGTGAATGGCAGGTTGTGTGAGGGGGTATAGTTGTGGCCCACCTGGGCCAGGGAGTGAACCCTACACTGACGATGTGCCATAGTGAAGGGGTCCCGTCGCGGTCCCGCTGAAAGCTCAGGGTTAATTTCGTGACTGCGACGAGGTTTCTCATAATAGGTTAACTAATAGTTTTAGGTAACCAACTACTTAACTATTTAGCTACTTACTAGGATTCCCAGGAGCCTCAGATTATGATGATTGACAATGTTCCGAAGGTCTTAATTAATATAAATTTAAATATATTACTTAAGTTCTTTACTCTGAATTATGTTATTTATGTTACGTCGTTACTATCAATAACCGGTAACAATAGCAATACAAGTTTCACCAATGATACAATGACATTCATTCAGATTCATTCACAAGTGGGAACTGGCAATGTCTGTTACCAGGAGTTATAGTTTAATTTGTAAATTTAATACCTATTTATTAATTTAATTGTCAAATAAAACTGAAATGGAATCACAAAAAAACAAATTTCAATTATTGATAATTTTATTCCCCTCAAAAAATATAAATTTTAAAAAGCCCCAAAAAGTCCAATAAAACACCCCCCAAAAAGCCAAAAAAACCAAAAGGGCCTTTTTTTTTTGGGTTTTTTCCAACCCTGGTAAACATCCATCTAAAATAAATATATCTTTATGCTTCCGTTCTATAATATTATATGAAATGAGAATACAAACAACAGAGATTTTACCAAGCCCCAAACTGGTCCAGTACCAGTACCTGGAAACCGTGAATCACCTTACTTTGGAATGCCAGGTATTCATAGTCCAAAGAAAAATTTATATCATCATGAAGGTCGTGAATTTCTGGTCCAGGTCAGTTGCCATTGCGGCAATCCTTGGGGCTGATCGCTTTTCATAGGATGGTTGCGGAGGAACACAAAGTTAGTTAGTTTTTAGTTCGAAATTTAACATCACTTTAAACTTTAAAAATGGAAAAAGGGGAGTAGAAAATTAAAATGAGAAGTTCAAATTTAAGGTTTCATCCTTATTTTTTACGTCACTTTAAATTTGCACACATACAGTAACTAACTTTTTAATTTCAAAATAACAGTTTTGACGTGAATGTTTAAGCAAAACCACTTGTGTAAATCCAAAGTTGTTTAAGTTAAACTCCCAAATTTAAACATCTAATTTCACCCTCAGTGTTGACCAACCGTATTGGCAAACTCCAACTCCAACACCAATTAACGCCTAAAAGAGGACACCCTCAGATTTATCCAAATGCAACGCTCAGTGCAAAATGTTGTTTTCATTTTTCCATCGTAATCGTGCAACAGAACGGTGACAAAAAAAAATTCATACTTAAATTCTTTAAACAAAAACCACATTAATTACTCCCCCCCCTCCCCCTCCCCAACCAATATATGAGGCATTCAGAGCTAAAGAAAATTAAAAAAAACCAATTTTCACACTTTAGAGAATTAAAACTGAGCTTAAATATTAGAAGGAAACTTCAGAAAAGATTTTTAATTGAAATATATGTAATGAGCTAATTCGATTTGATATCAAAATGTAATAGCGGGATTTCAAATGTGAATGTTCTACGGCTATTTTAATTGGAACTTGATCCAATTATATGCCTGAGCATCTCGTGTAGAAACAGGGGGTAAATAAACAGATGCCAACAGAAGGTAAAAAAAAAAAAAAAAAAAAAAAAAAAAAAAAAAAAAAAAAAAAAAAAAAAATTCCCTCGGGGCTAAGAAAAATTAGTGCGTTCCTGACAGACAAAATTAAAAACTCATCAATGATAAAAAATGATGACCTTTTATCGCCCCGTTCTTGACCACTTTATGATAAATTAGTGACGTCTATTGTGACTTGAGAGCATGACGTCATGCACTGGACTATAAATTTATTATGAATCTCAAGGTAGGCTAGTTAGCCTACTCCAATGCTACAAAGCATTTAAAGCCGATCCGGGGGTTATCCGTTTTGTAATACAAAAACTTTTTTTTCCTAAACTTTCACATAATGAGCTTCCTGCAATGCATGTATGATTGGCTAAGCGCTCCCCACCAATCGACACATCTATCCTGAAGTTCAGCAAGTTTCGCAGTAAAGTCAACAATATAATAGAGAATCCTAAAAAGAAAAAAAACAATCAACTCACATCACCAAAAGTACGATCTTGGACGACTCCTTCCCACACCAGTTGAATTTCGAATTACTATTTGCCGCATCTTGAATCTCGATCTTCGGCCCATTTTTATCTTCTGCATTAACCTATCATATATATTATAATATATATTTTATAATTATATATATATATATAATATATATAATAATATATATATATTATATATTCGTATAGTTATATAATATATATATAGATATTATATATATAGATTATATATATATATATATATAATATATATATATATTTAATATATATTCATCACCTGCCCTTCCCTCCTATAACTGGGGGTAAGAGTGCTCAAATGCACCGCAATCGAGGCATGCATGAAGAATTTCGCAGGGTATACAATAAAGTGGTGGCGGGACCAACCCAGCTACCACTATAATAGAAACTACGGAGATGAGTAGGATATGATATATATTGATGAAAGGGAACGGTATGATTGCATTGAAGAGAGTTAGTGTTAAGTTGTGAATGGTAACGAAAGTGGCTGGTGCAATTATAGGTAAATGAGAGGGACTAAGTATAAGTCCTGAGTGCGTGGAGAAAGTTTTTTGCATGAGGGTATGTGGTTACTGTATAAATGTATAGTAGTGAAACCTTATGGCAGTGGGAATAAGGAATATAACTAAGGGACAACTGTGGTTTAGAGGACTAGCTTAGGGGCTCGTGTATAGCTGTAAAGAAGGAATTAGATAAAATGAGAATGATTGTTTAGGTGTAGTTGAAAGAAAACGTAAAACGAGAGAATAAACGAAAGAGTTATTAAGGGTTTTGGTCATATGGAAAGGATGATTGATAGTCGGCTGGTTAAGCGGCATGTTAGTGGAGGGTGTGCTGGGAAACGAAGAAAAAGTGGGGACGAGTAAGCAAAAGGAATGGTTCTTGGAGGAATGGAGGGAGAGTTTGGCCGAGCGAGAAGAAAGGTACATAAATAGGGGAGTAAATGGGGGGCTATCAGTTTGGAGCCGGGACCAAGGGATATGAACCTCAAATTAAACGGAGATTCCACCACAGTGAGGGTCCGGTTCGCAGTCTTGTGAAGCCATTAGGGTTTGATTTTTTACTGTGGCGAAGCTCTCACTTAAGGGGATGGTAGGGGGGCTTTCCTTTCGACTTAGGTTCATATTCTTCTACTGCTTTTTTGTTCGTGTGTATCTGCGCACCTTCACCCCCAAATTGGGGGAAAGAATATATAAATATAAATAAATATATATTATATATATATATATATATATAATATAATAAGATATAGTTATATATATATATATATATATTATATATATATATATATATATTATATATATAGTAATTATATATATATTAAGATTTCTTTCTTTCTTTCTTCACCTTCCTCTTTGCCCCAAGATTGGGGTTTAAGGTGGCCTGTACAAGCCATAATCGAGAAAAGGAAAAGAGTAGTGCGGAACAGGACAAATCGTCGAAAAGATAAAAGCCCCAGCGCTATTACCGCCCCTCTCGTACCATATTAGTAGATGAGTCGTCACAGACAGTGAAAAATCCACCCTAGAGCATTAATAGTGACCGCGACGGGACCCTCACATGGTAAATCCGTCAATGTAAGGTTCAATGCCCCGGGCCAGGTGGCGCACAACCATGCCCCCATAACAAAACCCCGCCATTCTCTCCTATCGTGCACCTTTAGGGTCTCGCCTCTGCCAAACTTCACATTTCTCTCCTTCAGACATTCGTTCACGCGGACTCAAAAATCCACTTTCTCGTTCGGTCGCCAGCCGGTCGGTTGCTAAACACCACTCTCCAACATAACATCGCTTAACCAACCACTTTATTCGATACCTTTCCACATGAACCAAAACATCTCAACATACTTTCATTTATTCTCTCATTAACCCTTTTCTTCACACCACACCACTCTCTAAGACGTCATTCTTCACTTTATTAATTCTTTTCACACCTAGGATGCCCCTTAAGATTGTCCATCTGAACCATTGAACTTTAGAATCTACTTTCTTATTCCACAGACCATAGTCTCATTACCATACAATAACACAGGTAAACAACATACCCTCATGTAAGACTTCTAGCGCACTCAAACTTAGTCCCTTTTTACATTTCACCAACGATTTAATTTGCACCACCACCTTCCTGCCATTCACAACTTTCCTACTACACTTGCATCATCGTTCCCTTCTCATTCCAAACACATACCCTTAAATATTAAACTCAGGACACTTGCTTCCAAGCGCTTCTATATTTCTAAATAACTTCACACTGCAGGACTGTCCTCACTTCACAACCATAACCTTACTCTTATCTACGTTTACTTTCAAACCCCTCCTTTTACATACCCTGCCAATCTCTCTACCAAATCCTCTCAAACTCTCTTCAGACTCGCCACACAGAACAAATCATCCGCATAAATAGGTAGGGCCCCTCCACTCCTTCCATTCTCCATCTTCTAACACAGTTTCCTGCCACATCCCCACTCGAATTCTTTCATAACCCCATCCATACACATTGAATAACGAAGGAACATAACCACAACCCACTCCGCTATTAATCCTAATTCCTAAACCAATCACCATTGACACCATTTATTCTTACACACGCTTCACTATCGTCCATACATACTTTTGATTTCCATTCAGAAAGAAGCCTCCAACCAACACCTATATATCACTAACACCCGCCATAAAGCTTTCCTATTAACTCTATCATACGGCTTGTTGTAAATCCATAAAACATAAAATATAATTTATTCTTCTTCTCCCTCATTTTCTCAATCATTTGTTTCAATGTAAAGATTTGATGCACACACCATCCTCTACCACTCCTAAAACGCACCTTGTTCTTTTCACCAATCAGTCCTCAGTCACTCGACGCACTCTTTCGACCAAAAATAACCAGCATATACCTGCCCTACAACCACTCAATAACTTATTCCCCTATTAATTCTACAGTTCCCCTTTTCTTCCTTACCTTATCCAAGGGTACTATTACCGCTCCTTCCTCCAATCCCTTGGAACTATACCTCTATAAACGGCATTTATTACAAACTTCCAAAATCATCAATCACCATCTCGGGGCCTCGCATCTTGGATCATTCACTAGTAATTTCATCTATACCTGCGATTTACCATTCTTCAACTTCTCACCGCTAACCCATTACTCCTCCTTACTAATAACCTCATCCCCAAAAATACCTATTCCTTCTTTGCACCATCAAAACCACACACATTCACTTACCACCTCTCATTACTGTTAATATTGTGAAAAAAAAAAAAAAAAAAAAAAAAAATATATGAAATATATATATATATATATATATTATAAAAAATATATATATATATATATATATATAATATGTTATATATATAAGTATATATATAAATATATATATATATAATGATATATATATATATATATATTATATGTAGAGGTGTCTACATTTGCTCCTATTACACAGTAGCAAATTAACTCTTTTATTTAAACGAATTCCAACTCTAACTTAATTTGCAAGTTCCAACTCTGACTCTTAATTTAATGTTTAATCTTAAATAACTTTCCACTTTCATGATACAAATTATTATATGACCTTGTTGTTTTTCAGTTATAATATGAGACAAGTTCTCCTTATTTAAATATAATCATAGTCATTAAATATCTTATTTTCAAACAAACTTATAAATATAATTCTTCGGATTTATAAGGTTAGTCCTAACTATTTTTTTAAACATAAGTGCTTCTTGCTTCCTAATTGAATACATGAGCATATGGAATAAGGCATGCTTAATTATAAATTCAATCCATTAAATGCTTTCGCCTTGCAGTTTTCATCGGATACCATATTCTTCATAGTCGTCTTACAAGTAACAACTTCACTAAAATCAAATCCCCAATAGGGGTAAGTAAAAGTAAAATTAAAAGATCAATGTAATATAATTAAAATACAGTTAAGTTCTATTACAATTCACTTTTCATTTTAGGTTCTAATTTTGGATTCAACACATTTCAATGTTGGGCTCAGTACTACTCATTCCAATTGTGGCTCAATTACACTCGTTCAAGTACTGGCCTTATGTATATTAATTTAAGTACTGAAGTCTAATGTTAACTTAGCATAATAAGTGTCTTTGTATTGTGTTTTCACGACACTTGTACATTCATTTAAGATAAGTTGTTATAATTTATTGTTATAGACGTTGTAATGGTATCCTATTCATTATTATAATCATTTATATTACGATCGCGTAAACTCTGTAGTCATCATTTTTATGTTTGGACAAGTTTTGGTTTTTGGTCAAGTTTCTATTCTGGGACCACGTTTCTACATTTCTATGTTGGGTCACAACTTTTTCTATTTTGGGTTATAGTTGGTCAAGACTTTCTCGTATATTTAATCAAGAGTTTTTTTTCTTTTCGGACAAGAGTTTTTGTTTTTGGAACAATTTTTATAATTGAGATAAGTTTTGGTCGAGATTTTGTAATCTATTGTGTTTTTCTTTTCTTTCTTAGAATGAGTATGTTGCTTATTCATTGAATGACTAATTATTTCCACATTTTAGTCATTCTTCTTAGTTTTAAGTTGCCACTCTGTGAATGGTCTTTATTTAGTCATTCCTTAGTGGACTTATCACCTTCTTCATCCCATTTCACAATTTTTACATGAATGTTCTTTACATAGACTTTCATGTCTCATACCATGATCATCCATTAAATTGTACAAAAATCTATACTGTAAATGTTCTCCCAAATGTTCAAAGTAATTGAATAAAACATTCTTTTAAGTGTGTTTAATTCATCCCTCATTGTTGTACTTTATTTTCCCCTCTATTATTCCAACCTCCTTAAAAACTTGCTATCTTGGTGTGTCACCACATTATCACGTTCCCCACATCTTCGAAACGCAACCCCTACGCAGGAAGAAGGTTCCAGAGACACGTAACTCTGGGCCGAGGTATCAAGAGTTTACATTCCAGACGACGATATCCGGCCACACTCCTGAAACTTCCTGGTACCTGGATTTCCTTTATAAATCTTTCAGGTACAATATTTTGTTTGGTTTGTTATTTTGTTATTATGGCAACTAAGTATACATAGATAGTTTGATATTTTAACAAATAATTATTAACGACTTTAGAAACCAAATTTCAATCGCGTGAGTGAACATTTGCTTCACTCTCCGTCACATATATATATATATATATATATATATATATATATATATATATATATATATATATATATATATATATTATATATATATATATATATATATATATATATATATATATATATATATATATTGATAAGTTTTTTATGTTTCTTTCCTAGATTAGATGTCCTTTGTCCTATTGTTTCTTTTTCTTTGTGAAGTGAGGTGAAAGAAGAAGAGGAACAGTGGATCTCTGAGTATGGTGGTCGACCAAGTTGACATTGGAAACAACCCCCTGTGTTCCCTTGTTATCCCTTACCTTTTATTTATATTATTTTATATTATCTGTCTTATTTCCTTTCTTTCTAGTGATACAAGTTTTATGTTCGTATTAAAGTATAAAGTATGTACTCTTGTGTATTAACTCTTAAGTAGTGAATTTGTGTCGTGGTGCCAGTAATCAGACTTGTCCCCTAAAGTAGCAACCTACTCGTATATGCCCTGTCTTGTACAGTTTCGTGAAGGTGCACCTTGTAGTAAGTAGACTGTCCAATTATTGTATATCGAGTGGTTGCCTGTATAAGGGGTGTAGTGTTAATAAACCAATGTGGGCACCACAAATGATACAAGTAAACTGTAAACTGTAAATAGTAATAAGTATCCGAGAATACTTAATAGAAAAGCAACTTTTCATTTCATTTCACATGAAAAGTGTTACAGTTCGATCCATAAGAGAACCCATCGGGTAAGTTGAACGAGTTCTGTTGTTAGCTGTTTCAATTAGCCAACAGGAAGGGATGTTGTCAGCCGTTGCAGAGCGGTAGTTTGCGCTTCTGCTCGGTTGTGTTGGCGTGAGTGGTGTAACGAGGCCAGTTCTTAGTCTCTGATATATTGGTTTTGGTTGGTGTGTATACCGTGGTAAGATATCTAGATTCTGGTGTGTGGTAGTGGTAGTGGTAGTGGTTACTGGGGTCGATAGTTAGTGAAAAGAAAGTGGAAGAGGTGTAGAAAAAAAGGGTGGCGTACGAGCATGTCCGGAGTTAAAGCGGTGATTTAAATGCAGATGAGTATGTGTGTGGAAGAGTAATGGTCAAGTTGTGGTGTCAAACTTCTGTGGTGACCCGAATTTGAAGCAACCAGCAGGTGAAGATATACTGTTTTGGTTTGTGTGTGAAAGGCTTATGAGTGTGTGTGGAAGGTGGATTGGGAGTCGTTAGGTAAAAAAAGGAAGGAGTGGATGAAATATTACGAAGGTTGGATGAACGGTATGCGAAAGAAAAACAAAGGGATAGGTATGATAAGTTAAGCTATATTTAAAATGTATAAAAGGCTCTTTAAAACAAAAAGTTACCTTAAGGTTACACTGAATTAGGTCTAGTATGATTAAAGATCGTTGAGTAAAAGTGGAAAGTATGGAGTAGAGGACATGAAATGATGATCATACTAACTTGAAGGGAGCAAATGTGAGTGAAATAGAGAATCAAAAGGCAAATGGTTGTATGAGCATATTGTGGCAAGAGATGAGATAGGGTGTTCCGTACGTTATCGTGATGCTCGTAATATATGTGGAGGTATTGGTAGAAAAGGTGGAAGAACAAAGAGAATAGGAAGTACGATGTAGCTGAAGAGTTAGGATCATTCAAGTCAATGATGATGTCTGGCCCCAAATGAGAGTGGGTAATGGTCAATGTTGAATCGTTGAAAGACAAAGGCCAGAATGGATTTGTAGTGAAAAGTGAATGTATATTTGTAGGTCGAAAATTTCAATTGCGAATAATAAATGTCCAGTCAAGAGTTTAAGGAGATAGAGGTGTTATATGGTGATAGTAGAGGAAGACGGTAATAGTAAGCTTTGGTGGTGTTGGTAGATTAGAGGTAGAGGTATAATAGTAGAGTAGTAGGAAACACGATAGAAAGTAGATGCAGGGCAACAAGTGGTAGTAAAATAATGTGGTTGATAGATCTGATTTTTATAGGAGAAGTAAGGAAGAAAGAGGTAGAAGAAAAGTGTGTGGAGGAAGAAAGAGATGATGACTTGTGTAATCGGACAAACATTGTGGAGAGACTGTGATTAGCTATGGAAGATATATTGTTAAGTCTGTATAAGTTGACAAATCATATAAGTCTTGTGAAATCATTAACGCAGAAGTTGGAAGGAGTTTTAAAAAATATAACTTTACTCTTAGCAGGAGAGATTTCCCTTGAGGATGATGCTCTTGAAATACGGATTTCAAAATGCACGAGAGAGTAGCTAACTGATGAGTTTATAAATAGAATATGGAGATATTCTTGACGGTAGAAATAACTGTCTTTACGATAAGTAGTAGATAGATAAGTACCTCAGCAGATAATGAACAAAAGGATGTCTGTCAACGTTGTTCGAAGTGATATGATGATAGGTGATAAGGTGTGTGAACAAGAAGTGAAAGAAAATGGTGAAGTTAAAGTGGAAGTGATGAGTGAAAAGGTAGATGATGTAAAGAAGACTGTCAGCGAAATAGTAAATGTTGAGGTTGAGAGCTTTGGGAGTAAGGAAGAGGTAAAAGTAGAAAGTGAAGTGAGTAGTGTTGTAGATATGGAGTTGAAGTGTAGTGATTCAGTAGTGAACCAGGGTATAGAAGCGAGTGTAGAAAAAGGTGGAGTGAGAGCAAAAGTAAAGAAAGTAAAAGTGGCAAAGAAAAGTAAGAAAGTTGAGCGTAGTGCTAAAGTAAAAGAGTGGATGAGAAGAAGGAAAGGTGAGAGATATTGTGCTTGGATGGAGAGAATTGAAGAGTATTTGTCTAGTGATGAGAGTGAAGGGGAAGTGTTAGAAGACGGTAGGAGTTTATTGATGAGGTATGGGTATTATAGGGATTCAGACTTGTCTGATCCAGAGTGAAGTAGTGAGTATGTTTTAGTGTTGGTATGTAGAAGTAGAAGTAGTAAAGTAGTAGTTTAGAGTAGTGTTAGTGGTAACAGGTAGAGTTTTGTTTGTGCATGTAGTAGTAGTAATGTATTAATAGTAGGAGTGGGTAGAGAGTAGTGTTTTGTGGTTAGTGTTTAGTGTGTGGGTACTTCGTCGGTGCGTAAGGGTTGTGCTAGTGGTGTGTTTTAGTGTTTTATTTTGTGCAGTGTAAAGTGGTAAGTGGATGTTTTGTACAAGTGAAAGGTGTGGGAGAGAAAGGTATAAGATTGATAAGTTTTTTATGTTTCCTTTCCTAGATTAGATGTCCTTTGTCCTATTGGTTCTTTCTTCTTTGTGATGTGAGGTGTGAAAGAAGAAGATGTAACAGTGGATCTCCTGAGTATGGTGTCGACCAAGTTGACATTGGAAACAACCCCCTGTGTTCCCTTGTTATCCCTTACCTTTTTATTTATATTATTTTATATTATCTGTCTTATTTCCTTTCTTTCTAGTGTTACAAGTTTTATGTTCGTATTAAAGTATAAAGTATGTACTCTTGTGTATTAACTCTTAAGGAGTGAATTTGTGTCGTGGTGCCAGTAATCAGACTTGTCCCCTAAAGTAGCAACCTACTCGTATATGCCCTGTCTTGTACAGTTTCGTGAAGGTGCACCTTGTAGTAAGTAGACTGTCCAATTATTGTATATCGAGTGGTTGCCTGTATAAGGGGTGTAGTGTTAATAAACCAATGTGGGCACCACAAATGATACAAGTAAACTGTAAACTGTAAATAGTAATAAGTATCCGAGAATACTTAATAGAAAAGCAACTTTTCATTTCATTTCCCATTTCATTTTTCCCACTCCGATCAACAAGAGAACATCGGGTGAGTTGAACTAAGTTTGTTTTAGTTGTTTCGTTACCACTGTAGTATTTTTCTATATATATATATATATATATATATAATATATATATATATATATATATTATATATATATATATATAATATATATATATATATATATATATATATATATATATATATAATATATAATATATATAATGAACGCCTCGTGGCGCAGGAGGTTGAGTCTCCGCCTCTCATACGAGAGACGGTTGGGGTTCAATCCTCCGCGTAACAGTGTGGGTTTTATCTACCTGGGGGCAAGAATTAAAACTTGACTGCTAACACCCGTTGGTGGCGCTGGTTTGGGATAGCGGCCTTAAAGTTCGATTTCCTGTGGTCCCCGCCGTGTTACCCCTTGCATAGGGATAAAGCACGTTAAAAGGTAGTTTTTTATATATATATATATATATATATAATATATAATATATAATATTAAATATATAATATATATATATATATATATATAATATATTATATATATATATATATATATATATATATATTATATATATAGAATGGGGGTTGAGGTGCGTCACATGAACCAGAAACAGTATAGTAATAGGATATGAATTAAGTCGAAAAGAAAGCCCCTCCCCTCCTTTATACTGTTAAGTGAGAACTCGTCGCCGTCAGAAAAATCCACCTTAGGGTTTCACGAGACTTCGACGTACCCTCAATATGGCATCTCGCCACTGTAGGGTTTATTTCCTGGGTCGGGACCACAACCAAACCCCCTCACAAAACCTCGCCATTTATTTCTATTATGCACTTTCTTCTTGCCTCTGCCAAACTCACATTCCTTTCCTTCAGGCATTCCTTTACTGACTCAATCCACTTTTTCTTCGGTCTCCCAGCCGTTAGATTCCCAGCACACCCACCACTATACATCCGCCTAATCAACCGCCTGTCATCCATCCTTTCTGTATAAAAAAACCATCCCAATGTACTCTCGTTTATTCGTTCCTTTACTCCTTTCAACACACCACAAAACTCCCCAACGCATTCATTCCTCATTTTATCAATTCTTCTCACACCTAACACTCCCCTAAGATTGTCCATCTGAACACATTGTACTTTAGATCTATACCTCTTATTCCAGACCATAGTCTCACTACTATGCATTAACACAGGTAACAACATACCCTCATGCAAAACCATAGAACACTCAGGACTTATTTCCTTTATATCCACCAAGGATCTAATTGCACCAGCCACCTTCCTACCATTCACAACTTTCCTGCTACTCTCTGCATCATCTGTTCACTTTTCATCCAACATATATCCTAAATATTTAAACTTAGACACTTGTTCCAGTTGCTCACCATCTAACTTAACTTCACACGGCGAACTCCCCTCACTGACAAATATAATCTTACTTACCTACATTTACTTTTAAACCCCTCCTTTTACACACCCTGCCAACCCACTCTACAAATCCTCTCAAACTCACTTCAGATTCGCCACACAAAATCAAATCATCCGCATATAATAAATAGGGCACCCTCCACTCTCTTCCATTTTCCATAATTCTAACACCTTCCCCTGCCACTCCTACCTAGAATTCTTTCATAACCCCAGCCATATGCAAATTGAATAACCAAGGAGACATAACACATCGCAAGTAATATTAAACCAATCCCTTTCAACTCCATTTATTCTTACACAAGCTTCACTATCGTCATACATACTTTTCATTCCATTCAGAAGCCTAACACCTGCCATAGAGTTACCCTATTAATCCTATCATACGCCTGTTGCAAATCCATAAAGCCTAAATACAATTTATTCTTCTTCTTTCTCATTTTCTCAATCATTTGTTTCAATGTAAAAATTTGATGAACACATCCTCTACCACTTCTAAACGCCCCTTGTTCTTCACCAATCAGTTCCATAGTCACTTGACGTACTCTTTTGACCAAAATACCAGCATAAATCTTCCCTACAACACTCAATAATCTTAATTCCACCACTCACTGTTAACATTTTCACTTTCTACTTTAGCACATCCACATACTTCTCTTACACACACTGAAAAATAAATAAGTAAAAATATATTTTTTTTAAATTAAAATAAAAAAATTTAACTTCAAATAAATATTTAAAACCAATTTTAAATTATGAATCATCAAGTAATTTTTAATCCAAGAGATCCAAAGCCAAGAATGTAATCCTTTAAAAAAAAAAAAAAAAAAAAAAATCACCATATAAAATTACTGAAAAAAAAAAACCCATCCTAGATATGGGTTTATATCATTAGTCCATTTGCACTCACTTCAATAATAATAATAAATTAGTGCAGCAACAAATTAACAAAGAACTTTGTGAGTAAAACCAAACTAACCTTTTATATTTGCTCTGTTGTCGTGGACCCCCTTCCACAACCACCACATTGACATCTTTATACAGCACCACAGTCCCTGTTAGGAAAAGTTGCTGAGCATTCTTCTCAACCTTAAACTTATGGGATCCGTTAGTCATGTCCGTTACTCTGTTGGTCAATAAAAATAAAATATAACTAAAGTAAGTAAATACGTAATAAATAAATGAATAAATAAATAAATAAAAATGGATAAGTGTTCTTGCATTTTTATCCAAAAACAAATGCTTGGGGAAAAGCTAAATTTAACAGTCAATTTAATCTGTAAAGAATCACCTAGCATGACTAGTAATCTCTCCCTGAAGGTATGTCCAGCCAATATGACAAAACATCAAAAGAATTTTACCTACGTTAGGTACTATATACAATAAGGGATAAAAATACTTATACCCCCATAAAACCAAAATTATTTTTCTAATCTATGGAATTTAAAATGACACATTGTCATTCCAATAATTTCTTTATAGTTTCATTTTCTCCAAATTAAAAAAACAAAAAACAAAAATAAACACGATTTAAGAAGCAGATAAGAATTTAAAACTTCTGCAGTTAAACCTTATTATTGTATAATCATTTATTCTACGAACAAATCCTTCAACCTTTGCTTTTAAGAAACCCATGTTTGAAAGATGTATAAGTAAAACCTTTATAAAAGGTGATAGAAATGAAAAAAAATAATACTTAGTAAAAAGCTCTTGCCAACTTTTTAAGATCTAAGCTTTCTTAGAGCTTTATGGAAAGGATACTTATTTCGTAATAGTTGGACAAATTTTGTAAGCTTCGGGGAAAAAGATACCAAATGCTATAACAAAATACAACTGATATCGGCCCACTTTGTCAGTACAAGACATTGGCCAAGCTGAAAAGTTTGGCATTTGACTAATTTTGGTATCGCTCCATCCTCAGTATTCATTCATATGAACATCGTATGGATACGCTTGTTACCCAAAGGACTGCCTGTCCACACTAATTTGGACTGGAATATTCTTAATAAAGTAAGTTTTCATTACGCAAAGATCTTAAGCCTTGATTGCACATTTGGACATGCATTATTAAAATACGAAAATTAATTGAAAATAAGCAGAAATGAAAAAAAACAAATTTTATTTTAGGTAGCTGCAATTTGACTAGTCTTCTATTATATACTTTGTAATCAATAAAGTTTAATTAATTCATTTTCGTATACAAGGTTTGGTATATATACAGTTTAGTTCTTATTCTACAAACAGTTAAAAGAGATGTGCAGTTGGATATTAAATTTAGCTTGTTTCCTGAGCTTAATAGTAACACTTTTACCAATCTTTCAAAAATTAAGATACTGAATCAGTGAAAAAAAAAGGGAGGGGGGACAGAGCTGTTCCAAATTGAACCATTCTTCGTTGTTTAATAAATAAAGTTTAGTAAAGTTTAGATATTAATCTAAAACGTAAAATTCGGGCTAAAGCAATAACCTTTTAGCTTAAAACCAACATCAACCAAAATAAGTTTTTATTTTGCAATACATGCTAAGAAAATTTCTTTTAGGTCTTAAAAATACCTTTCCAACAAGGTAAAAAAATTGAAAATCGGTTAGATAGTGACCGAGATAAGGCAGTTTGTTTGTAGTGAAATGTCGGACATCTTGGATGACGTCACCAAGGTCATACGTAACACCTATGACAATGTCACCATGGAAATTATCAAACTACATGTTTTTACCGATTAAATGGTGCCACTGGTACCTTTCCTTCATTAACTTTGCCAAGGGGAAACACAATGCTACCAGACTACTAATACGTAAATATATTTTAATTATTTTGCCAAGGTCTTGCAAGGTAATAAAATTTTAATTTTACCACTAAAAGTAATTATTAAGGCTACACAAAATACCTACCGGAGACATAAAAGGTCTATAGCCGGAGTTGTAAAAAAGCCGAATATCCGGCCTTGTCGGAGCCGGATCTCCGATGCATCACTAATTCTTATGCATAATAAGTAGTACAGAATAGGGCGTTTTATAGACCTCCTGACCAGAGTAACGAATTAGATGTGGAAATGGCGAAAGAAATCGAGGCAGCATGCCACAATAAAAAAAAAGGTATAGTCATAATGGGAGATTTTAATTTTCCTGGAATTCTGTGGGATTCCCTGTCTAATGTGGATCATAAAAGTACTTAATATATAAATTGTATACTAGACAACTTTTTGATCCAGGTGGTCCATGAGCCTACAAGACACTCAGCACTGTTAAGGATCAATATTAGGTAACGATGAAAGTATGGTGGATGAAGTTAGAGTTGAGGAGAATTTAGGAATTAGTGACCATAATATTAGATAAATTCAACATGTCTGTGAAATCTGGGTTCAAATTGCAAGTTAGCATGGAAAAGATTTCAGATTTCAAAAAATGGAGATTTTATCAAATTTTTATCAAATCATACTAGTATAATTGAGTGGGATAAGGAGTTTAAAGATAGAAATTGCTTTACCATGTGGGAACACTTTAAGCAAATTGATGAATATTCAGTCAATATGTTTTAAAGACAGACCTATTAGAGTGGTGAAGAGAAAACCTATTTGGTAGAATAGAGAGAGATAAGAGATAAAATCGATGAAAAGCGCAGGTTTTAAAATATTCAAGGGTAGTAGCAAGGGAGAAAATTTTAGAAAATTATAGGAAAAATAGAAATGAACTTAACCAGTCAATAAGAAAAGGGGTTGGCATGAGTCTGTGAGATCAAAGAAAAAGATTTAGGTGATTATAAAAAGTAATCTGAAAGTGGCTAATCAGTGTTTGGAAGCAAGGAATAAACTAATAAGATGCTTGGTATAATAAATCGCAATGTCGTTTACAAGAGCAAGGAAATTATAAGTAAGCTGCATAATAGGTATGCTAGTCCACTATTATAGAGTATTGTGCACAAGTTCGAGCCCCTTATTTAAGAAAAGATATATAAATGCTGGAGAGAATGCAACGTAGAGCAACAAGGATAATTTCTGAGTTTGAGGGTAAGAGATATGAGGAGAGGCTGAAGGAGTTGCGAATGTTTTCTGCAGTAAGGGGATTTCTTAGAGGGGACATGAAAAGTCTGCAAAATATTTGCATCTATTGATAATACTGACCAATAAATTCTTTGTAGTAGACCATGGACAGGAAACCATGGGACGCGATAAGAAATTTAGAAGGCCTGTAATTTTGACGTAAGAAAACATTCATTCGGTAATTGGATTGTTAATTTTTGGAATGATTTGCCGTTGGAAAGTGCGTGTAACTCGCTAGCAACATTTAAGGAAGGATTGGATAGATATATAGATGGTTTCGGCATCATATAGTATATTTTGACTAAGCCAAATTGGCGGGTTTTTATTTAGTTATTAAGGTAAAATTGCAAGTTGTAATTATGACAAACTTATTAAAGCTTGTAGTGTGGTTAGCAATAGTTTTTGCTTTTGGTAGTAGCCTAGTTGGTTCATACTATGTAGTATATTGAAAAGTCCTAGGATTCTGTGTAGGTTTTGCATGAGCAAGTTGTTACTCTTGATGTCTGGGACAGTCTCGATAGGTCTATGTGACTTCTTACTCTCTCTATACTTTAAATTTTTTGAAGTAGCTACATGTAAAGAGTACAATACAGGCATAATTTACATTGATTATTTTTTTTTTTAATAGTTTTTATTTCAGGTTGAAAAAGGTTAAGAGATTGTAGATCTCAAAACCCTTAAAAAAAAAACAAACACACAACACACAACACATTCTCACCTGTAAATGGCTACATGAACACCGGCTGTAGTATCCTCTTTTATTTTCTTAATCTTTTTATCACGTTTTTGTTCAGGAGTGAGCTTCCTCGCTGCATTCGCGTCCTCGTGCTCTTTTGTTTTTTTGGTAGTGAGCCCTCGCTGCGTTCGTGTGCGTGAGCTTTAGGGGCTTCGCCATCTGTTCTCGAACGTGCTTCTCCATTTTCGTAGGATCTAAAACTGCTTCTGTTCCCAACACACGCATTAAGTTCGCCATTCTCACCTAAGAGTAAATAAATAAAAAATAAATAAATGAAAAAAAAAAAAAAAAATAAAAAAATAAAAAAAAAATAAAAATAATAAAAAAAATAATAATAATAATAATAATAATAATAAAAATAATAATAATAGAGAGGTGGTTTAATAATATAATATAATAATAATAATAATGGTAATGATAATAATAATAATAATATAATAATAATAATAATAATAATAATAATAATAAATGTTAACAATTTACCTTGGGCTCAGGTGGTGGTTCGAGTCCTAGACGAATCTTTTCCTGTTTCTCCTTCCATGTTTCTCGGCGGTTCATTCTCCTAAGCTTCTTTCTTTCTTTCTTCGTGAGGAGTACCTGAAAGACGTATGTAGTAGTAGTATATAAATATTTGTAAATGAAATCTCTCTCTCTCTCTCTCTCTCTCTCTCTCTCTCTCTCTCTCTCTCTCTCTCTCTCTCTCTCTCTCTCTCTCTCTCTCTCTCTCTCTCTCTCTCTCTCTCTCTCTCTCTCTCTCTCTCTCTCTCTCTCTCTCTCTCTCTCCTCCTTCTCTCTCTCTCTCTCTCTCTCTCTTCTCTCTCCCTCTCTTTCCTCTCTCTTCCCCTCCTCCTCTCTTTCTCTTCACTCATTCTCCCTCTCTCTCTCTCTCTCTCTCTCTCTCTCTTCTCTCTCCTCTCTCTCTCTCTCTCTCTATCTCTCTCTCTCTCTCTCTTCTCTCTCTCTCTCTCTCTCTCTCTCTCTCTCGTCTCTCTCTCTCTTCTCTCTCTCTCTCTCTCTCTTCTCTCTCTCTCTCTCTCATCCTCTCTCTCTCTCTCTCTCTCTCTCTCTCTCTTCATCCTCTCTCTCTCTCTCCTCTCTCTCTCTCTCTCTCTCTTTCTCTTTCTCTTTCTCTCTCTTCTCTCTCTCTCTCTCTCTCTCTCTCTCCTCTCTCTCTCTCTCTCTCTCGTCTCTCTTCTTCTCTCTCCTCTCTGTCTCTCTTCTCTCTCTCTCTCTCTCTCTCTCTCTCATCTCTCTCCTCTCTCTCTCTCTCTCTCTCTCTCTGTCAAAACAAACAAATTATTCCAGATTTATGATGGTATTAAATAATTAAATCTACTAAACTGTGTAGTATTATATATATATATTATTATATATATATATATTATATATATATATATATATATATATATAATATATATATATATATATATATATATATATTATATATATATATATATATATAATATATTATATATATAAAGGAAAGCAACATAAGAGTGGGAAGTTAAGTGTGCAAGATAATAAGGATAAGTATGTAAGAAGCTCTCGCTAGTAAAAAACGGTTGAATGTGAACACGTTTGAATACTGAGCAAATCTGGGGCAAATGAAGGAAGCATTGTTAGTAGTGCAAGGAAAGTATGTGGATGTGCAGTAGGAAGTAAGGATGTTAACAGCGAATGGTGGAATGAAGAGGTGATGAAAGCGGTTAAAGTAAAAGAAGCGTGGTTGAAAATGTACTAAAACGCAAATGTGAAGATTCAAAGAAAAAGATGCTTGGATTTAATATAAGGAGGAAAAAAAGAAATACTAAAAAGGTGTTACGTAGGAGAAAACAGAGGTAAATGAACAGTTGGAAGGAGGATGAATGAGGGACTTACAAGGAAATAGAAGCTCTTCTGGAAGGAAGCGCGAAAAGGTTAAGAATGAGAATAAGGGGCCTCTGCTTAGAATAATGAATAGGGATGGTGCTTTTGTAACTGATGAAATGGATGTGAGGGGAGTGGTGGAAAGAACACTTCGAAAATCTGCACAATATTAACAGTAATGATGAGGTGTTAGTGAATGTGTGCGGTTTGGATGGTGCAAGAAGGAATAGGTATTTTGGGATGAAGGTTATTAGTAAGGAGGAGGTAATGGGTAGGGTGAGAAGTTGAAGAATGGTAAATCTGCGGTATAGATGATTACTAGTGAAATGAATCAAGAGCAAGAGGCGAGTGTGATTGATTGGAATTTTGGAAGTTGTGTAATAAGCGTTTATGGAGGGTATTAGTTCCAAGGGATTGGAGGAGAGCGGTAATAGTACCCTTGTATAAGGGTAAGGAGAAAAGGGGAAACTGTAGAAATTATAGGGGAATAACGTTTATTGAGTGTTGTAGGGAAGGTTTATATGCTGGTATTTTTGGTCGAAAGAAGTGCGTCGAGTGACTGAAGGACTGATTTGGTGAAGATCAAGGTGCGTTTAGGAGTGGTGAGGAATGTGTGGATCAAATCTTCACATTGAAACAAATGATTTGAGAAAATGAGGGAGAAGAGAATAAATTGTATTTAGGTTTATGGATTTGCAACAGGCGTATGATAGAGTTAATAGGGAAGCTTATGGCAGGTGTTAGTGATAATATGGTGTTGGTGGTAGGTTTCTGATGGAATCAAAAGTATGTAGACGAAAATAGTGGAAGGTAGTGTAAGATAAATGGTGTCTAATGGTGATTGTTTAGGAATTAATAGCGGAGTTAAAGACAGGGTTGTGTTATGTCTCCTTGGTTATTCAATTTGTAATATGGCTGGGGTTATGAAAGAATTTGAGGTGGGGATGGCAGGAAATGGTGTTTAGAATGGTGGAGAATGGAGTTGAGTGGAGGGTGCCCCCTTCCTATTATATGCTGATGATTGGTTTTTGTGTGCGAATCTGAAGAGAGTTTGAGAGATTGAATAGAGAGATTTGGCAGGTGTGTGAAAGGAAGGGGCTTGGAAGTAAACGTGGATAAGAGTAAGGTTATGGTTGTGAGTGAGGAACACTCCTCAGTGTGAAGTTATATGTTAGATGGTGAGCAGCTAGAACAAGTGTCTTGAGTTTAATATTTAGGGTATAATGTTGGATGAGAAGGGAACGGGCGATGCAGAGTGTAGTAGGAATTTGTGAAATGGCAGGAAGGTGGCCTGGTGCAATTAAAATCGTTGGTGAAATGCAAAGGGACTAAGTCTTGGGTGTGCTAGGCGTCTTACATGAGGGTATGTTGTTACTGTTTTTGTAGTAGTGAGACTATGGGTCTGGAATAAGAAGTATAGATTAAAGTTACAATGTGTTCAATGGACAATCTTAGGGGTGTGCTAGGTGTGAGAAGAATTGATAAAGAGAGGAATGAACGTATTAGAGAGTGGTTGTGGTGTGAAAGAAAGGGGTAAATGAGAGAATAAATGAAAGTATGTTGAGATGGTTTGGTCATGTGGAAAGGATGAATGGTAGTAGGTTGGTTAAGCGGATGTTATAGTGGTGAGTGTGGTTGGGACCGACGGCTGGGGAAGACAGAAGAGAAATGGATTGAGTCGGTTGAACGAAGTCTGAAGGAGAGAAAATGTGAGTTTTGGCAGAGGCGAGAATAATAGTGCATGAATAGGAGAGAATGGCGGGGTTTTTGTATGGGGGCATGGTTGTGGCCCACCTGGGCCAGGGGATGAACCCTTACATTGACGATTTACCATAGTGAGGGTCCGTCGCGGTCCATGGATGCTCTAGGGTGGATTTTCTGTCTGTGACGAGCTCTCACTAATTAATGGTACAGAGGGGGCGGTAAGGCTGGGCTTTCTTTTCGACGTTTGTCATGTTCTCCTACTGCTTTTTCTTTCCCGAGCCTTGTACAGACTTACCCCCAATCTGGGGCAAAGAGAGGAGAAAAAAGAAAGAAGAAAAGATATATATATATATAATATATCTATTAATATATATATATAATATATATATATATATATATATATAATATATAATATATATATATATATATATATATATATATATCTATATATATAAAATATATATATATATTATTATATATATATATAATATATAGTACTCAATTATAACTAAGTAGTAAAAAATTTATTTATGTTGAACTTATGCTAAAATTTGAACAAGCAAAATTTTAGCATAGTCGAAATGAAATAATATATAAACCCGCCTTGTCGAGATACTCACTCATACAATCACTAACCTCACTAATTCAGACTTATTACTTCTCTCCAAAACTCAATCGCCCAAAAATAAGCCATCCAAGAAATTCTAATCTCAGGTGGGGAGGTAAATAGCCGGCTAAGTCACCGGAAGCCATATCTTTGACTCCCAAAACTCAAGAACGAAAGTCGCCGAGAAAGGGAGGTAAAACATAGGCTAAGCACAAGAGACTTATCAAGAATTTGAAGAGAGAGAAAGAGTACCTCAGCAAAGGGTAACTTTTATTACCTTTATGTTAAATAAATACCTCATTTAAAATATTGGATTTTTAAATTCTCCATCATTAATAATATAGGGCCTTGCTCACCAAAAGCCACCAACTAAGCAAGTCGTCCCTATATAATTGGTGAACCTGGAGAAGAACACCCAGAACTTCAATCAGTGCCTTCTGATAAGCAAAGGAAAACAATCGCAATGAAGAAAAAGAAAAAATAATACTAAAACTTCCAAATCAGATCACTCCAAAAAGATGACTCAAGCGAATCCTCAAGCCAACATTATTGATACGAAAACAAAACTTTTTCCTACTTTTCCAAAATTCTTTTAAAAAAAATTTTTAAAAATGTATTTTTTGGATTATGGTCAGAAACTCATTTTTGGATTCCACTACGAACTCAGATTCCTTGTTGAATTCTAAATGGTTCTGTGCCATCTCCCATTTTTAATATGTTTCCTTCTTATCAAGAAATTTACCACTAAAACAGGGGTGGGGAACCTCATGCCCGCGGGCAAAATTATGCCCGCGGCTTAATATTTTTAAGCCCGAGACCTGTTTGACATATATATAACTATTATTTATTTTTTTTTTTTTTTTTTTGGCTTTTCTGAATAGAAAACATTATAAATATTATATATACTAATAATATAATATTAATATATTATATATATATATATATATATATATATATATATAGTATATATATATAATATAATATAATAGGCTATTCATAAGAGTGACTCAGGAACGAAAAATCAATAAAAAATGTAACGTAAATTTCAAAATGATTTGAGGTTAAAATACAACAAAAATTCCTAGAGTACTCAGTGGAATATAAACGCATGCGAACAGAAATTAAAAAGGAATTGACAATTATATTTTTTTGTGCTTCACACCTATAGTCTTATAAAAATGAATAGCTTAGGCCGTGCTAGGCTATTTATTTCAGTTTAAATTTGATGAATTTACGTACGTAAAGTTTGTAGAAACACCTTGGCAATAATAAATTGATATTTGATATTTTTTATATATTTTATGTTTTTATCCGGGGTGGGCCTTCGGCCCCCCCCCCTCTATATCATCGCCCCGTCCCCGCAGAGCGGGGTGCCCGCTCCGCAAGCTCGCGGGTCCGGGGGGAGTTTGTATTCTGTTATAAAAATTCCCATGCATCAAATTGATAAACGAAGTCAAATAAAACAAAGATTAAATAACTTAAAAAAAAAAAATTATAATAAATATATAATAATAAAATAATAATAATAATAATAATAATAAATAATAATAATAATAATAATAATAATAATAAAAATAAAAATCTTTGTTAATTTCTTAAAAATTAAAATTGCAAATAACGCTAATAAATAATAGAAATTGCAGTCAATAAAGAAAAGGCCCGAAATTCGTTATTTTCTTATTGCGAAAATTTCCCCGTAATACGGAGTCAACATCTTATAAATGTACATATATATATATATATATATATATATATATATATATATATGTAGTGGAGACCAAGTGACGAGGGCATGAGATATTATGGTCACTTGACCTCCAGAAGAAAAGTAATTAATATTATCTAAATTAATATAAAAGAACAGTGAGAAAAGTAAAAAGAAGTAAGTAATATCTACCTGGAGGAGATATGTAGAAAAGCGAATCGGGCTTTAATCTAATGTCAGGATACAAGAAAAAGGGACCACCCGCTTGTTCCAAATGCTCCTGGTTTGTGGCTAAAGGTAGATCACTTATAACGTAGAGAAGTAGAAGGGGAGAATGAAAAAGAAGTAAAAGATAGATTTATTAATCCATATATACTTTCACAAGTAGTAGAGGTAATGTTAATACATTAAAGATAGATTTATTAATCCATATATACTTTTACAAGTACCGTAGTAGAGGTAATGTTAATACATTCACCAGTTATCCGGGATAAGTAAGGGGATAGCTAGAATATATGAAGTCAATTGGACTCCCGTAGTTTTATGGAGTATATTTACTTAGTAGCTTTATAATATTCCTTAAACCTAAAACCGCAAATAATTAAATAATTACTTTATTAGAATGTGGTTGAGAAGGTTCCAGATACAAAATGTATGGAATTGTGGAACACTCTCAACGGAACACGAGGGGCTTAGTCAAAATGAGAAGGGTAATTTGACTAAATCTAGGTATAAACTTAAGAGTTTCTATAATTAGGACTGAGCTGGTGGAGAACTTGTTCCACAAACAAGATGGGATTCAGGAACAAGACTTCTAGTAGAAGTTCATAACAAGGTCAAGAATTGACCAGAAATTAAAAACTGTCTTGAGTGAAGATCAAATTTTAACTTTAAAAACAAGTCCAACAGTTAAGAAGTGTCTTGAGTGAAGATCAAGACCTAACTTTAAAACCCTATAAAATATAGGTAACATTAGCTTTGGAAAGTTACTATTGAAGTTATTTAATTATGACTATTGATTAAAGAATTAAAGTAAGTTATTATTATACTAAATTAAGAAAGATCTTACCCTATCAGAAGTATGTCGGGGAGGGGTTTTGTTGAAGAATTTGATTCATGGATGAAATCACAACAGGAGAACTTGAGAATGGGCTGTAATCATAAGGGAATGAGGGTAAGTTAACTACCAGTAATGTTATAACTATTTCACCAAAGTCAAGACGAACTACTGACCTGTGAATATTATATCCCAATGTATAGGTACATCAACAGTTTACAACTTTGTAGGTACTTCGTATAAAGGTAATGGCAATTCACTCAACATGCACTTTGTCTACTTTGAAAAGCAACTTATCACCTTTGTCATATAATATTATAAGAATTTATAAAATCAGAAAAAGTTAATACTTAGGAACTTATGACCATGAGAAGGACTGTAAGAAGAAAGAGATACTGTATTATTTATCCATCAAAAATCAAGAGTAAATAATAAACATAAAAAAAATAATTTAACTGATGCAGTAAACATTAATAACTGAATGTACTATCTTATTCTATTTAGAATAAGAATTCCATTCTAGGTTTTGGTCACATTGAGAAACTAATATTAAGAAATACATTTGACCTGGACTCCACACTCACCCCCTTACACTCTTCCCCACTAAGCCTAAAAACCCCACCTTACTTTCGAAGGCATAATAAATGACAGAGCATAAACTCAGTGGTAGAGATAGAGGGTGATTCGGTATATTGGGAGTCAGGTGCCTAAGTACGTTAAACACCTTTACCATCATTAGAATGAATATTAGTATGTAGGTTCTACTATTAGTAAGTATACCTTACAAACCATACAATTAATTGGAACTACGATAGAACAGATACAGTAAGAACAGTAAGAAGTAGAAAAGTAATGGACCTTCTTAGGAGATGGGATGGGAAATGCAAAAAAAATATATTAGTAATTTGACATTGATAATAAATAGATTTATTTATATTTTTCGTCGAAGATTATCTTTTAGATAATAAGTTTATGGTTATACATAACATTACTTAAAAGTAGAAATTTTTATGATATGGTCTATACCAACCATACAATGGTCTATATTAACCAACCATACATTAGAATATTGCAATCCCCAAAAGTAAATTGGGAATTATTTGGGGAAATTTTATTTTTGCTTATGAGCAATTAGATAAGACAACATCTTAATAATACAAAACTGAAAAGGGTACCTTACATTTTTTTAGTACATTACCACCGGATGTATTCGGTTGTTTTGAAAACTTCGGATGGAAACCGTCGGATGACTGCTGCATTGGCATCCAGAGACATCATCTGAAATATGATACTCACTCCCTCCTACTCCCTTGCAACATCGTCATTAAATGACCATGAGTCAAGGTTGGAGGAAAATATATGTATGGCTATATAATTTCTCCTTTTATTTTATTTTTTTAATTTTTATTTTATTAATTCTTTTCACACCTAGCATACTCCTAAGATATATATATATACTATATTATATAATATATATATATATATACATATATATATATATATATATATATATATATATATATACATATATATATATATATATATATACCGCAAAAAAAATCAGGTGAACCTAGGGCTAGAAATAGTTAATCATAAGTTACCATCCATCTTTACAGAATACAACGCAGTTTTTACGTTAACTTATCTGTGTAATGGGATTAGGAATTAAAGGGCTTTTCTGACCATGGTTGGTGTGAGACTGATTTATATCTTTGACTATACATTTGAAATTGTTGCCTAGTCTTTTAATCAATCTTCGTAAGGTGAGATCAGGGAGTAGATGGTTATCTTTAAGGGCTGTTGCTCCCAATACTACTGGGGCTAGCATCATTTCTCCGGGTATGATTAAGAAATTGATAGGGGTAGTAGAATAATCACTATCAAAGAAGTGTAATGGAATATTGATGTATGAATCTACAGGGACAGTGTGTTCATGTGTTAAGCCACTGATGGCATTTATTCCAATGTCCTTAGAAGGTTTTATAAGGTGTTTCAGTTGTTGAGGAATGGCCTCATAGCTAATTAAGCTAATACTGGCTCCAGTGTCAACAATACAATTTTTAAATTGAAGGCTATTTTGTTCAAGAGCTACGGATATTGTTAACTGATTTGTGGTGAAACGTGTACAGTTGACAGATACAGTGCGTACATGACTGTGTAAATCTTTAGTAGCTTCAGTTAAAGTTACAGGAAGTATGGGTGTCTCAGTGTTTCTGTGGTCAGAAATTAAAGAAGAAGACGTTTCTTTGGGTTGTGAATTGTAAGTAAATGATTCCATGTTCATAAATGGAAAACAGAATGAGAAATCTGTGTTTGGCTTTTCTTCCACAGGTGGATTACTTACAACTGGTGCATTTAACTTTGGTAAAGAAGGACTATATGGTTTTGGTAACCAAAGGTTAGATAAATTAGGATTAGGTGTACAAGAGTTAGGTAAATTAGTGTTAGGTACACAAGAGTTTGGCAAAGTAGTAGTCGGTAAACCTTGGTTAGGTAAATTAGTGTTAGGTACACAAGGTTAGGTACAATTTGATAGGTAAATAATGGTTAAGTACATAGTATTAGATAAAATTGGAATTAGGTACATAAGGATAGATAAATTAGGTAAATTGGAATTATCCTGAGAGTGTTGGTACTAGGGGACAACGGACATCGCTTCGTGGACGTTGACTTTGTTCCGTTTTGGGAAGAATTTTCCGTTAATTACATTCTATGATGTCAGTGAAGTAAAGAAATTAGAATGGTGGGAAAACTAGAAGTTGAGTGTTCCGGAGAGTCTGGCAGGTTTGAGATGGGGGTGTTGAAGACACTTCATCCCCGGGTGAGGACCTCCGCAAAAGGGACAAACAGCCTTGCGAACTTTCTGTGGGAATGATGTTGGAACAGATTTACGTGTTCTGCAGTCAGCTATAACGTGACCTTTCTTTTTGCAGTAACCACAAATTTCCAGATATTTGTAGCATTCACGCATCTGATGACCGATTTTATGGCAAAAATCACAGACAAGGGTCTTACGATCAACAGAATCTAGGTTAGGTCTTTTAGGAGTAAAAGCTCGATTATTTTCATGTGGGGAATTTTTATGAGGAAGATCGCGAAAAGGGTGACGACCACCGCGATTGTTTAAGGAAGAATTGTGATATGTTATGTTCTTAGAAGAATGTGACTTGTTAGAAGTTGTATGAGTGGAAACCTTAGAAGGGTAATTAGTATTTTGTGTGTTCTTTACTACATGTGCTGTGTTCGGGGGATAGGTGAATGGGAAATTTGAGAAATCTTTGTTATGGGTGTATAGAAAATCAGCATAACCCACGATATCGGACCAGGGTGTACGCCAATTTTTATTGAGCTCGTAACAATTTTTATGTACAAGTCAATTTGATTATTTGTGGGAAGGCTACATAAAAATGTAGTTCGGAGAGATTCTGGCCATATGTCTAACCATGATGAGATGACTAGCCAGACGTCTGAGCCTGTAGGCAAACCAAACGAAGTACTCTCATTTTTGTAAGCGCGGGCAAGTGAAATGTATGAAAATAGGGATTCTTCCTTTTTCTCTCCTTTCCTAACATTGGATGAGTTCTCTCGAACAGAAAAATAATCTCTATCCTTTGGTAATAAGATGATAGACATTAAGGAAATGACCGTCAAGTTGTCTGCCGATTAACCATTTATGATAAGCTGTGGGAAAATGAAGTTGGCAGTAAGCTTCAAAGTCCGTTAAATAAGTTAAGAAATTTTTACCATTATCTAGTGTATATGTACGAGTCTACCCCTTTAAGATTATGTGAATTCTTGAGTAAGGAATTCAAGTGTAAGATGCTTTCTTCCATCTTATCGATTTTTTTGGGGTTGGTTTTTTTTATGATGGGGCCTGAGTACATATCGGTGTTTGTTTTCGTTCTTGAGTAAGAATTTTGGTACACTGGGAAATTATGCTTAGTGTTACGTGGGTACGACTTTGATTTATGTGGTATGTGTGGGGGATTTGAACGATGTGAATCCTCAAAAAAATGATGTGATGGTTGAGGACCATGTAAGTTCTGTGAATATTGTGATGGGTGACGACCATTTTGGGAATCGATACTGTGGGGATAACAATGTTTTTGAGAAGTATGGTTAAAGGTGAGTAAATCCCTATTTGAATCTAAAAGAGTTTCCTCATGGATGTGAAAATCAATCAAATTAGTGGTAGGGATATCTGGAGACTCAGACTCAGTTGATGCATCTATTTGATCAACCATTTTATTAGGATTTTTAAGGGACTTTATTAAGTTACAGTTTTTCGATAGTTACAGTTTTTCAATTATTACTATAATAAAGTAATAATTCATTCAGTAAATTTCATTAATATAAAATTTAATTTGAGTCATAAAATAAGGAGCTCTTTAATACATTCCTTCCACTCTCATTCAAGCTAAAGGAAGAATGCTCAGATATAAGATATAAAAGATATTAAGACAGTAGGGAAGAATTATTAGAATAATGTCTTTTAATTTTACTGTTTTGTGAGGTTTGGCAATGAGTGATCTAAAATCACAATCCAGTGGCAAGGCAAAGCACCGAACAAGACAGATGGTCCCTGTTCGGGCGCCACTTTTTATTTTATATATGTGGTGGAGACCAAGTGACGAGGGCATGAGATATTAGGGTCACTTGACCTCCAGAAGAAAAGTAATTAATATTATCTGACTTAATATAAAAGAACAGTGAGAAAAGTAAAAAGAAGTAAGTAATGTCTACCTGGAGGAGATATGTAGAAAAGCGAATCGGGCTTTAATCTAATGTCAGGATACAAGAAAAAGGGACCACCCGCTTGTTCCAAATGCTCCTGGTTTGTGGCTAAAGGTAGATCACTTATAACGTAGAGAAGTAGAAGGGAAGAATGAAAAAGAAGTAAAAGATAGATTTATTAATCCATATATACTTTCACAAGTAGTAGAGGTAATGTTAATACATTAAAGATAGATTTATTAATCCATATATACTTTCACAAGTAGTAGAGGTAATGTTAATACATTCACCAGTTATCCGGGATAAGTAAGGGGATAGCTAGAATATATGAAGTCAATTGGACTCCCGTAGTTTTATGGAGTATATTTACTTAGTAGCTTTATAATATTCCTTAAACCTAAAACCGCAAATAATTAAATAATTACTTTATTAGGGTGTGGTTGAGAACAGATACAAAATGTATGGAATTGTGGAACACTCTCAACGGAACACGAGGGGCTTAGTCAAAATGAGAAGGGTAATTTGACTAAATCTAGGTATAAACTTAAGAGTTTCTATAATTAGGACTGAGCTGGTGGAGAACTTGTTCCAACAAACAAGATGAGATTCAGGAACAAGACTTCTAGTAGAAGTTCATAACAAGGTCAAGAATTGACCAGAAATTAAAAACTGTCTTGAGTGAAGATCAAATTTTAACTTTAAAAACAAGTCCAACAGTTAAGAAGTGTCTTGAGTGAAGATCAAGACCTAACTTTAAAACCCTATAAAATATAGGTAACATTAGCTTTGGAAAGTTACTATTGAAGTTATTTAATTATGACTATTGATTAAAGAATTAAAGTAAGTTATTATTATACTAAATTAAGAAAGATCTTACCCTATCAGAAATATGTCGGGGAGGGGTTTTGTTTAAGAATTTGATTCATGGATGAAATCACAACAGGAGAACTTGAGAATGGGCTGTAATCATAAGGGAATGAGGGTAAGTTAACTACCAGTAATGTTATAACTATTTCACCAAAGTCAAGACGAACTACTGACCTGTGAATATTATATCCCAATGTATAGGTACATCAACATTTCATACCTTTGTAGGTACTTCGTATAAAGGTAATGGCAATTCACTCAACATGCACTTTGTCTACGTTGGAAAGCACTTATCACCTTTGTCATATAATATTATTAGAATTTATAAAATCAGAAAAAGTTAATACTTAGGAACTTATGACCATGAGAAGGACTGTAAGAAGAAAGAGATACTGTATTATTTATCCATCAAAAATCAAGAGTAAATAATAAACATAAAAAAAATAATTTAACTGATGCTGTAACATTAATAACTGAATGTACTATCTTATTCTATTTAGAATAAGAATTCCATTCTAGGTTTTGGTCACATTGAGAAACTAATATTAAGAAATACATTTGACCTGGACTCCACACTCACCCTAAATAATAGTATATATATAATATATTAATATATATATATATATGATATATATAATATATATATAAATATATATATATATATATATATATATATATATATATATATATATTGCCCGTCACATGAAAAATCTTTCTAAAAATTGCACGCCATTTTAAAAAGGTTCCCCACCCCTGCACTTAAAATAAAGAAACTAGATTTTAGGCAATTTCGCCTCAACAAATGTCCCGCAATGTTTCTCTCCCGAAAGCCTTGAATAAATGTTTACGTTAGGTGTTGACAAATCAATAAAACATTAGAAAACGCCTATAACTGGGCCTTTCCTTTTATTCACAGATCGATCAATGTGCTATTAAAATTTATAAAAATTTATAGCTACAATAAAAGACTAGATTTTAGGCAATTTTCGCATTTACATGTCACGAAGATTTTAAAAACATGGCACACATGAGTTGATTGAATCAAAGAAAAATTCAGAAAGCTCCTTTAATCTGAATGGACCTTTCCTTGTATTCAACGGTTCGATCGATGATTCAATGCCAAAAGAAGAAGAATTTACGTCGAAATCCAAAACGTAGAGTGACATTCTCCAAGCAAACTTATGTGATATATTTTATTTAGATATTTATATATATAAACATTATTATTTTTATATGTTCAAATATTTGTATGTACGTTTAGATCTTCGGGTGTAACCAGATATGCTTGTAATTTGAGATATTCTTTGCATTTCAAGAATACTTATTTTTGCCTTCTAAATGTTTGTATGTCTACTTATGTCTTCGGATATGATTAGATATGCTTGCATTTGAAAGTACTTTAAATTTTTACCTCCTTGAAATGCTTTGCTATGTTCCATGCGCGCATTTTACGAGATGACTCAAATATGCTTACATTGAATTGATGATTAGCTTTTATTCTTGGTATAAACGTATTATACATACTTTCCTCTGTGTTTGGCGTGGAAGTAATGTAGTTATTCAATTATAACTGAGTTGTAAAAACATTTTAATTTTATGTTCAACTTTATTGCTAAAATTTGAACAAGCAAAATTTTAAACATAAGTCGAAATGACAATAATATATAAAACCCGCTTTCGAGATACTCACATCATACAAAAAACACTACATTCAGCTTATTACATTCTCTCCAAAACTCAATTCGCCCGAAAATAAGCACCCAAGAAATTCTTAATCTCGAGCTGGGAGGTAACAGCCGCTAAGTCACGAAAACCAAATCTTCAAACTAGCAAAACTCAAGAAACTAAAGTCGACCGAGAGAAAGAGTATAAAACTAGGATAAGCACAAAGAGACTTCTTGAAGAATGAAGAGAAGAGTATCTCAGCAACGAAAACTTTTACCTTATGTTAAATTAAATACATCATTCAAAAATGATTTTTAAACCCCTCATATATATATAGGGGCTTGCCTCAAAAGAAGGGCCACCAACTTAGCAAGCTTTGCTATATAATATATAGTTATATATATTATATATATATATATATATAATATATAATATATATAAATATAATATATATATATATAAATATAATTCATATATATAATAATATATATATATATAAAATTATATATAATATTATATATTATATATAATATATATATATATATATATATATATATATATATATATAATATAATATATAATATATAATATATATACTTATATAAATATATATATAAGGAATATATATATATTTATATAATAAATTATATATAATATTATAATACATATATATATATTAATATATATATAAATATATACTATATATATATATACATAATATGTTTGGGAATATAGGATGGAATTATTGAAAAGTCGTTGGCAATTTTTTTGTGGTCAAAAAGATTGGATGTTTTCGTCGCCGTCAGAACGTATGAAGATTTCTTTGCAATGGTTATAGGGCAACACGGGCTAGCAACCCGTCCTTCCTCGCTTGTATTACTCTTTTGGACCAAGCGTTTGGATTCTTTATGCGCCTAGAAGCAACCAATCATCTGGAGAACGAGTTGTGAGGCCTAATGAAGAAATTGCTTATCTAACGAAAGGCCAAAACCCTACCATACGCCCCGAGAGATGGTTCTTAGAGTGTTCTAGGGGGTAGAGTGTTTCGGGCCAGAAGGAGAAGAAGCTGACCCAACGGAGCAGGGCGAAAAGCCCGCCTGATATATAGAGAAGATAGTAGAAGAGATATGAGAATATATAGAATATAATACGAAGATATATGAGATAGATAATATAGATAGATAGATAATATAGATAGATGATATAAAGATATATAATAGAGTATATGAAGATATATAGAAGAAAATAAGATGTGGGTAATAGAGATGGATGAGTGGGGGCAGTGTTAAGGTGGCTACCGTTGTCGTGGGGGAAGCTGGGAAGAAGAAAAAGGAAATATCCCAAGGAAAGAGAAAATAAGTTAGTCAAGAGTTACAGTAGTGGGGAAAGTGGCGATAAAGTGTGAATCCTGGTGCTGTGTAATAGAACAATGTGGGCTCCACACCGAAACTGAAAAAGGGCGAAGCGGATGTAAAGAGCAAATGGTGGGTCAGGTAAAACGCGAGGACGACCGTGGCGGTCTTGACGGCTGTTAGCAAGAGTGGAGTCAAGGGGGGAGCAGAGCTGAATAATGCATAGTATCTCTCCTGACAAGTAAAAGGAATAATCAAGGTACTAGAAGCTGTTCATGCGAGACGAACAAAGTATAATTATATATTCCACAGAGCGAGAATGAAGTGAAGATCATACAAGATTCAGAAAAAAACCCAGCTGGTGAGTCCCGCCCAAGGTGTAGGGGAAAGAAAGCGGGAAAAGGTCGAAGGAAGTGTGAGGGGATATGTAAACATCAAAAAAGCAAAGTGGGTATCGACCGTTACAGAAGCAAAAACATACACAATGGAAGCAACATTTCGCCTAAAGTTAGGTAGTATGTGAACTTACTAATGACCGAGTCTTATCGGACGGTGCGGAAGGTCGTAGGAGGAATACGGAGCAAGGGCAAAAATTAACATAATAGCAAATGGCTGACCGATGGAGTGCAAGGTTGAGAAGGAGTTGAGGGACCGGAGCGATAGGTGAGTACCAAAAGAGAATGAGAAATAATGAAATAAGAAGCTGGGAATGAAGGCGAAGAGGTACAAGAAGCCTCAGGACGCCGGTGCACTGTGAAGCCCCCCACATCGCGCCCCAGACCGGGTTCTAAGTGCGTATGATCAAGAACGAAATCTGTCAAGAATAAATCTGTGGGGACGAACACAAACGTTGAGGAAAGATGACTGCCATGATGAACCAACAAGTCAGGAGTGGTAAGACTATGACATAGGAGGAGTGGGATGTAAAACAGGAAGGTAGCGAGCCCAAAGGAACCATAAGGCTGGAACACATAGTTGGAACTCCATCGAGCATTGAAAGAAATCGGCGCACTGCTCCCAATGCGGCTCTCAGAAACAGTATGAACCTACGGTGAGGGACCGACGTGTTTCTGTGGGAAGAGAAGAGGCAAGAACCGCGAGAGGACTGGAATGGCAAAAAGGCAACAGACAGAGCAATGAGGTCGTCGTTGTCTGGAAAAGGAGGTGAGAGAGCTGACGAAATGTAGTGAATTAAATAAACCACAAGAGAACAGCCAGCAAAGAGAGACCGTGGTGGATACAGTAGATAATAAATTATTCACCGATGTCGCTCGAGGGAAAAATAGGAGTAGTAGTTTGTTTTCGAAAGAAGAAACAACATGCCGAAAGAAAAAAGAAAGGAAGTGTGTGTTTATGGAGTGGAAATGTGGGGGAAAATCGTAATACCAAGCGTAGAAGAGTGTCCACAATTTACACAAGCGTCAAAGGAAGCGCATTAATAAGACCGGTCAGACAGCACAAGGTGTACCAGGAGATTAAAGACGAATGTATGAGCTCAGTGGCGGGATTTATCAGAAGACGGTAGATACGCTATTTACCACCACGAGATATCCACAAGCGAAAGGGCAGGACCAAGCAAAACCCCCGAGCAACGAAGTAACATGAGGAAACCAAACAGGGGACGAGGGAAACCCACCAGGGAAGGATGGACAAACGGTGTGCAATGAGTACCGAAAGCATTCGAAAGGAGAAAAAAACGTCGCCCGATTAATGTATCATCATGAAAATACGGCGGAGAAATATTACAATGCTACCATAAGCACCGCTACAACGCTACCATAAGCACCGTAACCCTAGCCAACGCGTATCTAGAAACCAAAGAAAAAGGAATTGTTAACGTAGCATATAGAACAGAAATTTTTTCTCCAAACAAATCCCTCTATGAATTGAATTACCATAATAGGGACTTCTATGAATATGGAAATACTAAAATATGACCTTGAGAAAACTTCATTTATATTACTTGCATATAGGAAAGTTGAGCACCGTAGTTGAAAGATTAGAATATGCTCACCAGGTGCAGTCTTCTGTTTTAAAATTCATGAACCAACCGCCCAATCCAATGAAATCACTGCCGGCACAGTTATCGTAACTATGATGTGACGAAAAGCTTAGATTATGATAACCCTTAAACCAAATAGCTTAAAATATAGACAATTCTATCATCTCATTCAATAATATTGAGACACCAATACATAATTATTTTCTTTACATCCAAGAATACTACGCTAAAATAAGATTTCGAGAGAATATATACCAATGGTAAGAGGAGTAGAAACCATGAGGAAAAAATGAAGATGAGTGTGGAGTAGGGAAAACATAAATAGTTTTATTTGGCTGAGCGTATTTCAAGAATCTAGAAATAAAAATTATAGAGAAGGCGAACAACAAAAACAGTCAAGAGTTCAGTCTAATAAAAGTATATATCAAAAACCGGAAACTGTTGTGTTTGGGTGAAAGGTTCAGAAAAACACTGATCTATAAAAAAAACCAAGGTAATGGAATGAAGAAAACTAGTGAGAATACTTATATCTTCTAGTTTGTGAGGAAATATGGTACAATTGCCACTATAAAGATACTATAACTCATGAAGGATGCCTACCAAAATGAAAATGTATCAAGTGAAGGGATGAAAGACGTTTGGAAAAGAATTAAAAGAGATCTGCAAAGGTTGTGAAGTTTGTATTAGTACAAGAAGAATCCACCAAAACCCGTTGTGGGCTCTCGATGGCGACAGTCTTCAATGAAATGGTAGCCATAGATTTAGAAGAATTGGAAGAGAGAAAATTTCTCATAATGGTGGATATGGCTACTCATTACTGTAAAGGTGCTTGGGTAAAAAATAAAAAAGAAGGTGAAGATATCGCTGAGAAAATATTGGGAAGATGGATAAGTTTTTTTTGAACCACCGGGGAAGTTGTCTGACAACGGATTGGAATTTCAAAACGAGGAGGTAAAAGTTTTAGCAGAGAGATTCAATATAAAGCTATTGAGTACTCCAGCGGAGAGCTCTTGGAGCAATGGGGTTTGTGAAAAAATGGTGGGTCTTATTAAAGATTCAATGAGAAAACTAAAAGAGGAAGGAGTTACAAAAGAAGTATCATTAAATTGTTCATTAGCTGCTAAAAATCATAATGATGAAAGCGTTTTTCTCCTAAAACAATTATATTTGGAAGGAATGTTGATAAACCAATGACATGACCATATACTTTTAGAAAGAGGTTATACACGACTAAAAGAATGTTAAATATGAGTAAATATCTAAAGCACCAGCAATAATGGACTAAGAGATGAATCACATAAAACAATCTACTTAGCCAAGCAAAAAAATTGCAGAAGAGCATTAATAAAAGATGTGAGAGCATAAGGTGGAGAAGCTGTAATTGGAGAGAAAGTATTATAAAAGGGAGAATTGAGAAAGAATGGAGAGCCCAGCTAAAGAATCATTCAGGAAAGACCGGCAAAACTTTGTTGGTAGTGAAGCATTGGAGGCTCTATTAAAGAGGTAAATAGGGATATTTAAAATAGAACATATTACAGAAGTAAATTAGAAGAAAAACAAGAAAGAGTAGAAAAGACAAAATGAATTGAATAGATAATGCAAGATAAAGTTCTGAATTAGTTTGAGTAAGAATATCCTGGAAGAGAATCTAAAGAAGAGGATATTTGAGGAGACATTAATTTAATCCGAATATGAAAGAACCCCCAACAAGAAACGGTGCACGAGGAGCAAACGAATGAATGATAGTGAGCTGTAAACCTATTTTTGAAACAAAGTCCAAAGAAATCGATAGGATGAAAACAGAATTCGCTTGAAAGAGAAGTTTTCAAAAAGATGAGGGTTCACACGACTCACTTGAATTGCGTGCGGTGAGATCGGATAAACCGAAGCAAATATAAACAGAGAATCAAGAGAAAGAACTTGATAGAAGAGGTAATAACAAATAGAAAAGATAAAATTGTAACAGTCTAAAATTAAAAACATTTATTAAAAAGCAAGGAGATTAAAATTAATAAAATCAACTGAAAAAAAAATTAAATCAGTGATTAATTTAATCTGTGTTTTGGTATAAAATCTTATAAAATACAGTCAGGGGTTACAAATGAGCTTGGCATTATGTGAAGTGAAAAGGTCACTGGTTGAAAAAAAACATGACTCAGTGATAATAATCAATTACCGGATGAAGAACGGTTATTTTTTTAGCAGATGGGATCAGTGGGTCACAACAAGGGTCATTATTATGATAAAGCAAAAACATAAACATCTCTAGCTAATTGCAGAGTCGTCTACATTATTTAATAAGAAGTGAGTGTCACTAATCTTCCTGTTAAATGCTTTATGCGAACTATCCCCACTCTAAAGTTCTTTCATATCCAACCTACAGTAATTTATTAATTAGTTGAATCCAGAAAAAATGAAAGTGATAATCAGTTCCGGTGATTATACATAAGAAAGGTTATAGGTGAGGCTTTCGAAGAAAAAATAGAGAATACTTTACAGAAGCATACCTAATTTCTGCTTTTATATCTGAAATAATCCTAAATAGATATGTATATTAAGAATAATTACAAAAGAGCATATGGTTGAAATGTTAAAACCGGTGAACACATTAAAGACAGCATATCACAGGAGACCAAAATTGAATAAGAAACAAGTTAAATATAAACTCACCACTCCTAAAAGAGCAAGGACAAACAAAAATAATCTGTGTAGGTAAATAAGGCTCATGTGTGATGGATGAATAACGTCCACAGCTTATCATAGCATGATTTTGGGTCTACTATCAAATATTGGTTTTTAAAAAATCGAGTGTAAGAAAGTAGTGGAGAATTCCTAATGCCTCATTAGATCCAAACAATATTTTTTGTAAATTGTGAATAAGGCAGAATTATATAGAGGCAATAGGTAATAATATCGTGTACCCCATGTGGACGATAATTTATTTTAAAGGAGAAATGAGAATTTCGTAAGAACATTTAAGGGCTCAATTCCTAAATAACAAAATATTAAAAATTAGGGTACAGAAGAACAAGGATTTAATAAAATACATCTGAGATGAAGTTGATAAAAGTAAAGAGGATGCTTATTTGTGATTTGATTTATCAAGAATATTATATATATATATAAAACAGATGTCACAAGACTATGATTAGAGATATCTATGGAACTCTTTAAGTAAAAATAAAAAAGTAAAAAGTAAAGAAATAAATTAAAAAGAAATAATGACAAGATATACAGATCACTAGTATAGGACAATACTTTAAACTTAGTTGAGGAACAGATAAGTTAAGATACGGGAAAACGACTGCTTTATATAATATATATTATTATGATGAGTAGTGGTAGTAAGCTAAGTGCATATATGAATATTAAATTTATACACGAATTTGATCAGAGTATTGAAAAAGTGCTAAGGAAAGAAGGTAGTTAGAAAATTAAATTTAAGTTAGAAACGTTTAAAAATATTGTATATAAAATATATATATTTTATTATTTTTACTTTACTCGGTCTCTTCCTGACTCCTTGAGCAATTCAATTTCTTAATTATGATACTATTTTGGAGAGATGTTTCTTCTCATTAATTGAATTACTAAATATTATCTAATATAACTTCATATCTTCTGATCACTACATATATTCGTTTCTTCACAAAATATTTTAAATAGGTTAAAAAAGTATGAACAGTCGAAGTTAAAAAAAATAATAATAATATAAAGCATTAGAGATATAAGTGACGCAAATTGTATCGAGAACTTAGTAGTAAATAGAAAGAATAGATCAGGGTTCATTCCTTTAATCATTGAATACCTTTTAAGTGTATAGAACAAATTAAAATACCTATAAAGTAAGGTTCCACCCCATTACCTATATTATATAGGGCGAAGAAAAAGTTGAGAAGGAAGTGTGACCAAAACTAAATTAAAAAAATATAATAATAATAATAATAATAAATAAAAATAAATACAAAAATAATAATAAATAATATAAAAAAATATAATTAAAATGTAATTATAAACAAAAAAGTATTCATCTCAAAACTATTTAATTACTTGTATAATAATGAATAATTTATTAAACTTCTTTATTATGTTCAGATAACTAACATTATTAATTAGAATATCAAAATATGATACAAAATAAGATATGAAGGTAATCTGTTCTTGTCGATTTTTTTAAGGTGAGATATATTATGTTTTATGAATTATATATATATATATATATATATATATATATATAAATTACCCATGCCCTCTCCCCCCCGTGTTTCCATCTACTTTTTCCAATACTTACCTCGTAACTTATCATAACTGTACCTTTCACTGCTAAAGGTCTATTTTGGACATTTCATTTACGCATAGAGTGTCTCAACTAAGTTGTATGATAATATAAAATTCTTATCTTTTTAATGATTTATATTTGAGGGTCCCTTTCAACTGAATCCTTGTATAGGTGAGAAAATACGTGAACTATATATATATATATATATTAAAAAAGGTTTTATTTAATCCTATAAAAAAAAATATTAACTTACAATAAAGTTATAAATAATAATTAAGTCTTACTACTTAGTATTTTTTCGTATCCCTTAACTTTTCCACTCGTACTAGTATTTGACTTTTATTTTTCCTATTACTTTCTTCTCATAGTCCTGCTTTATCCTTAAGAATATGAAGGTCCCTTTTACATTGAAGTTTGCATATATATATATTATACTATATTCATCATACCAAATATAAAATATACTTTTAATTTCATTAGACTCAATTTAATATATATTAATAATGATAATATTTTTAACATACTTACTAAATATATAAATACGATATTAAACTACTATTCAACCTACTATATAATAGTAACTATTCTATAACTACTTATATAAACACTCCTCCATCTATATGAAAGGGTAAATTGAGAGAATAAATGAAAGTATGTTTGAAATTGTTTTTGGTCGACTGAAAGGATTGAATTGATTAGGCGGCTGTTTAAGCGTAATGTAGTTAGGTTGGAGAGGTGTGGGAACCGACCGGCATGGCTAGACGAAGAGAAAGGGGCATTTTGAGTGCGGGGAACGAATGTCGGGAGGAAGAGAGAAGTGGTGGAGGTTGGGCAGAGCGAGCGAAGAAACGTGCAGGATTGAGGAAGAAGTGCGGCGTGTGAGTGGGGCAGGGGTGGTGGCCCACGTGCCCAAGGATGAAGCCCTGTACATGTTGGACGAGTGGTGCCAGAGGGACGGGCCCGGCGCGGGTCCAGGGAAGCTTGAGGTGGATGCGTCGGGGACCGAGCTGGCACTGAATTGAATGGGTACAGAGGGCGGGAAGCAGGCGGGCGTGTCGGACATGGGATACTCGTCCTACTGCCGGCGGGTCCAGCTGGAGCGGCTTCCTGACCCCAGATCTGAAAATTAAGTGGTAGGTGTGTGCTATAGAACTGGGAAAGAGCACAAAAAATAAGAGTGATATAATATAATGAAAAAAATAAAAATGATAGAATATATATGAGTCTGAGGCGGAGAATGAGGTATACTTACAGGGGATTTTTGAATATGTTGGTCATTTTTTACGATCCGGAAGTGGCATATAGATTGATCAGAGCGATACGATTGAGAACGATGAGATGACAAGGAATGACAGTGCACTGACGAAATCAAAAGAACAGGCAGTGAAAATTGACAGATCGACTCTCAAGATTGGCCCATGCTCAGAGGCTCCGCTCCAAAAATATACAATAGTATCCCAGGCGATAGAGAAATAAAGATTTGATGATATAAAGATAAACAGACTGTAATTATGAGGTTTTTGTGTGACACCTATTCATTAAAATGTGGGCATAATATAGTGTCCATCTATATCTATATAAAAGAGAAAGATGAAAAAAGTACACGGTGAACCAGATTACAAAAAAAAACAAATAGCCTACCCTAGACCGGAAAAAGGAATGACACGTTGAGGTGAGGATAATGCAGATGATTTGTTCTTATGAACGGGACTCTTACAGACTACAGGAAAAGCATTGAGTGTGAAAAATTATGAAAAACAAAAGAAAAACACACTGAGAAAAAAGAAGAAAGCTTAATAATTCTACAGCAATGGAGAGAGGAACTATTTGATAGTTCATGCTATGAGTTGATGAAGAACGATCACGAGATCGTAAATAGGTGAAACAACATGAACATAAAAAATTAGCTCAATGTCAAAGTGATGTGAATAATGAACCACACTATATAGCCCAGACTAAGTACTACTCAACCAAGGGTTTTATTCACATGTACTAGTGATATTTTCAACTCACACTGGGCAAGTCGATGCAGGGTGAGCCGGTCTCATCTCGATGGCCATTTTCACGAGGCAAACTCACCATTTAAAATCGCACATCAGAATCTGCTAATTACGGAAATGATGCAAAAAAATTTAAAAAAACATATTGACAGCCGCTCGCCAAGAAATAGTCTCGTCGGAAGAAGGGATGTTCGCGACCAAATTATGTAATTTTTTATTAATCTTTTAATTATCAAATAAATGATTGTGTATTTTTACCAATTTACATTCTATTTTTAGTAATCAAAAAAACATTCAATGAAGCTTTTTTAATTTTCCTTTTCAACCTACTTTTTTTAAAAGAAAATAGGCTATGCTATAGCCTAAAAGTATACGAGTGTTCTTTATTGCGAGGTTCTGCTGGCCAATCCGATCGTCCTAGTTACAATTGGGCCAAAAGGATATGATTAGGGAATAAAACGACAACTGGAGGGTTAAAACAAACGATCATGACAAGGATAATTAACCCGCTTCCAGCTAGGTATAGAAACCGCCTAAATCCAGACCCTCACAGCACACTAGGGTATAGTAAGCTGCTGTGTAGAGGTACCCGCAAAGGATGTTCACTACCTTTCCGGTCTAGCTAGCTCTCGGCATCTAGTGAAAAATGAGCTTAATAAATATACTACCGCTTCATAGTAATTGTCCCCTCTGCTCTAATACTCATGACAGACGGCCTAAAACCTCCATATTCTCATTGGACGTCATTATAAACCATCGTAACGTTGTGGAAGATAGCGGTGTTATGATATATTCGTTTGATGGATATATTTATTTAGTTGATCCATAATTATAATAAAATAAGATATATTATTTATTTTAATATTTAGAATATCAAAAATAGTTCAAATATACAGTAGTCAACCACCTAGCTTATTATAAAAAAAGGAATATGCCTTCGATTCGTGTATCAAATCACTCTGAACTAAAGGGAGTTCATATTATTAATAAAAGTGTAATATAAGAATGAGGTCCCGTTTACACCGCTAAAAAATTATAGATCGTCAGAAAGCCAAGGTAAAATATATTAATGAC
>JABUQX010059144.1:12500-18837 GCA_015478945.1 Trachelipus rathkii | reverse complement strand
GCACTAGATGCCTCAACACCAGAGGCAATACATTCGTCATATCACGTTCTCATACATGTCCGCGTAATACATCGGCATCGAGACTACCTTTATACTCACCTAAATGGAATTTATATGATATTATGTATTTTATCCTTTGAACTTATTATACTCAATTTTTATAGGGGCTTGATACCGATGGGTAGAGAGAGCAGAGGGGGGGAGACGAAGTCCCCCCCGTCATACCCCGGTAATCCGAGGCCGTATCGAGACCCCGACTCCTGATTCTATGCGTCTACTTCTAGTGTTATTCGTTATAGTTTTTTATATATTCATAAAATCGACTGACATTATATTAAGTATATTTATGTAATAGAGAAATCTCAATTTTAATTAGTCTTTTCTGCTGATTGTTGATTAACTTTTCGAATAAGCTTCTCCTGGCCCTTTTATGGAATGATGGCTTCATATATTAATATTATTATTTAATTATTATTAATTATTATTATCTATATTATAATCTATATATATCTTATATACTTTATATATTATATATATTCTATCTATAATTTATAATTTATGTATATTATATTATTATATATCAATTATTATAATTTATACTTATTATACATATATATATATACTAATTATATAGGCTATAATATATAATATATATATATATCAGGGGCGTATTTATATGGATATGATTAGAGATATATCGGCTGTATAGTGTAGCTCTCTCCATATACTATCTAATAATATTTTTTATATAGGTTTTTTCATAATAAATAATTGTAAAATTAAATTGTTTAAAAGTGTTATGACTATTAATATTATTAAAATTTTAAAATAATAAAGTTAAAAAAATTAGTAGTAATTATATTTAATTGCATCATTCATAAAATTCATAATAGTAAAAATCAACTCCACTAATATTACATAATAGCTCTATATTTATAATATATCATTATAATATTGATTAATTCATTTTAGAAATTTATTCTCTCTCTATCTAGTCTAATCTTTATCTTGTTCTTAGATAAGATTAAAACTCTATACATCTCTAATTGATATCTCGGGTGGTAATCAGTATGACTGTCTATTTTTATTTACTGTCTATAACTTATATAAGGTTAGATTATACGGGCTATGATCTGTCTCATACCTATAATAATAATTTAATTACTACAAAAATTATACACCTATAATATATTATAAATGTAAAATCATTATCTTCTTCTTCCGTATAAATATAATTCATATAACGAAATATGTAGGTTTGGTGGTAAATCGTCTATTCTATGAAATTTATTAGTATTGAAGGTGATCTGTATTGTATCTGATATTGCATATATATATTTAAATTTTATATTAACTTTATTTAAGTGTGATTTCACGTCTATTTAGAAGAGACTTTGTGCATATATTAAAGCTATCTTATAGGAAATAGGGGTGAAAACTATAAACTATAAATGAGTTGGTCCATATATCATATAATTTAAAACTATTGAAAACTATTTAGCTTTAAAAACTTAATCTATAAAACGACCGCTATACACTTACTATATTTATTAATATAATAAAATGTATATATATTAATAAAAGATAATAACTATGATTGGAACTGTAGGCAGTTGTTAACCACATAATAAAGTGGTGGAGATTTGGTCAAATAATTATATAATAATGTTATAAATAAAAACAATAGCTTTTTGAACTTTTAATTAAATTAGTGTACTAGTATTTAAAATATTATATTTTATTTAAAATATTAATATATGTTTATATATTAATATTGTTATAGCTATATATATATATATAATATATCTATATTATTATTATATTAATCTATAATATATAATTATAATATATATTATATATATATATCCATAATAATATATATATAATATATTTTTAATTTATATTAAATATATATATACTATTATATATATTTATATATATTATTTAATATTAATATATATATTTATATATAAAGATATTAAATTTTTTAATAGAATCTCTTATTAGGACAATATGGTTATGTAGTATATAATATTATATACTATACTACTGAGCTTAACTCCATAAAGTGTTATACTTGAAAACAGAGAATAGATCATAGATACTATAATATAGATACTATATATATATTATAATAATATTAAATATATATATAATTATATATATCATATATATATATATATATATATATATATATATTAAATAACTATATATATTATATTAATTATATATAATATAATTATATTATATATTAATATATATCATTATATATATTAATATATATATATATATATTATTTATATATATCTATTTAAAATATAATTTATAATATATATGTATATGGTATAGAATTAGTTTGTAGTTCTACAACAATCTATAAGCTACTTTAAAATAGAAGATCATTCTTTCTTTTCCCTTCTTCTAACTTATTCTATAATTTCCATTCTAATGGTGGGTAATTAAAAAATACTAAATTAAAAGATGTTAATTCATTCTATGGAAAGTAGGATCAATTAGGAATGTTGCCACTATTGAACTCTATGTGAATAATTCGAGCAGTGGATGTCCTTTATTACTCATTATATAGGCAAAATACTCTTATGAACGATGCGTTGTTAGAGGGAATTTGTCGGCGACAGACGATTAGTCACTATGTATATGATATCACGAACTAAATACATTCTTGTGAATATCATTGGGCTGTTGCAGTACGTCTTTTTTATATAGATACTCATAAGTTGTCTTCTCGTGCACTTTATATTTAAATGGAGTCATCATATGACGTGTTGTTGTATATGACGTATTATGAATGAGTCTAAATCAATCGTATAACGTAAGTTGTCGGCATGGTATATAGAATCTAGGCTTTCTTAAAGATTTGTCTCTATATGAGGGATTTGTGGTGGAGAATTCCATGAGTCGTGTAAGAACTTGATGTACGGTTTGAGGCGAGAATTCTGACAGAACATAGCTCTCATAATGATATATGTGATATTCAACATTAGTCGATAAGGTGTCATTAGCTGTATATATGGATTGACAATCTTGATTCCTCTCTTCTCTCTCTCTCCACAAATCTCGATTGCATTTTCTCCGCTACTTTATGATTACTTATTTATGTGAATCTCAGTTCAAATTATTTATTCTGAAAAATTGCTAAATAATAAAGTTCATAAATAAATTTCTAAGTTTCTCTAGCACACCCTATAAAAGTTAATTAGTTTTTTTAAGTAAAATTCTTTATATATATTTATATGTTGGCAGACTCTTGATATAGTGGCAAGCTTCTGGCATAGCTTGCCACTAAAGAATTTTCTAAATACAATACTTGACTTTATAACTTAATACTTTATCTGAACTTAGATAAATAATTTTTAATTAATACTTAGAAAAATTATTCATATTTTACAGTTGATATTATTTATTTAGAATATATACTTCATTATATTGTAATTGTATAATTTTCTTTTTCATCTTCTCTTTCATAATGTATGTGTTGCATTCTTCGAGGCACGGGATTTTTTCTGACTGATATAAGGAGAATGCTTAATGGAATAATTGACCCTTATTTAAGAATCTGTTACACTCAACCTATTACCCGCCCTACTTTTTGTCGCTCCTTTTAAACCAAACAAGCACAACTCACCTCAGTGCACTTAATCAAAGTTCTTCCTGTGTCTTATCCCTCAGTTTCTAAGTACCACACTTCTCTCGGAGCTACTTTACTTCTTTCTACACCTTCAACTACACCTTCAACCGAAATGCATATCGTAATCTAGCAATCTCGTTTTCCCAGACCCAACTAGCTACCACTCAGGGACCACGTTCCTCCTACATAATACTCCTAACCAACGCCGCGTTCTGTGTCTTTCGGCGACTTCGGCACTTATAACACCAGTTTCCACACAGTCCAAACAATTACCCACCATTAACACAAATTACACAAGAGTCTCTTCTAATGGATTCTCAAACTGGATACTCGTTTCTTTGATCAATCATCCATTCAACAAAGCGCGGTGGCACAAACGACCTATATATTCAATCGACACCCAGTCAAAAACAGAGCATTCGTTTTTCTTCATAATCTTAAATTCACTCACCGTACAAGTCCTCGACGCGAATTTTCCATTAATTGAATCCACCAGTAGGCATAATCAGCCACGGCCGATCTGTCTACCACTTTCAACTACGACGCCAACACACTCATTAGACCCGGTCTCACAATGACTTCTTCTTCTCTACATACGCCCCAACAAACAATCCGAAGTCACCCCAGCTCTGGATGTCCCCAACCCACCCGGTCTTTAGGGGTGACTTTACCAAAAAGGCGCCGGTCCCTAACACCGCGCGCACCAGCGTTTTAACGATCCAAATGAAGTCAAATTAAGGTCGCCCATACGGTTCTCTACCTGCTGAGTTTACTTTCAACTAATGCAGGTCTGCCCCACCGTTTCTCTTTATCCCTTAATCAGCGCAAAAAATGAAGGCAACCTTGAGTCCCGCAAAAACAGTCTGACTCCTCGGATACCTCGAAAAGCCGGTTTTCTTAGCATTAGTACATGCGGTTTCTACTACCTTTAACTTTTATTTTTAAAATATTCCTTCACTTAATCCTTATTCTCATGGTAAGCAAATCGCCTACGCAGCCATGTGTTCACAACTTTTTAAAATCTAACTCTTCACTCCGGATACAAACTGCAGGCCACGACTACTGTTCCTACCGGTAAACAGTGCGTCAGTGTTAAATGGTGCACCACCACAACTAAACTAGCTAGTACGCCTCTCCCGGATCGAAAGTCAGCATAGAAAAGCAACATTCTACCTTACAATCTCAACCCTGCCATTCTGAGGTCATAGTTACACGGATAATATTATATGCACACCCAGTTCAAAGCTTCTTTTCTTGCTCGTCTCACCCTAATATCTCCTGGCCACTGCTCTTACCCACATATACCCAGCAATACCGAAATTAAACAAATCGTTCACTCACCCGCTAAGCCAAGCCATCCCACCTGCTGCGGAAGTAAAGACACTCTATTCCTCTACTGCTCGAACCAGAGACGCCAAGCACAAATTTCAATGAACGACTACATGATCCACAACTTCCTCATCAACCAACCCTATTTCTACGACATATACTCCTATACCCCACCTACTATACCTATACCCCTATATACTAATACTACTTTATCACTATACTAACCTCATCACCTACTACTCACTACCTACACTATACCCCTATCACCTTCACTAATACCTACCCTCATCACCTACTACTACTACTACCCTACTATACTTTACCCTATCATATACTCCAGTCCAACCCACCATCTTAACTGAGGCTCATCACCCTTTAGCACACCAAGCGTCATATACCCCAATCCTCCCCCGGTTCAGCGCGCATCCCACCCGGTTTCACCACGCATTGATCACGTCCATCACTCAGGTTTAGGTCTCCCCGATCTCTAAGCCCCCTCCCTATTCCGGCTCTATCGCGTAAGCACTTTTTTTTCAGCTATTCACCACGCATCTTCAACCTCCTGCTCTCAACTCGCGTAGCCACACAAACACACATCAACCCGGCCAACTCCAGTCTTCGGCCAGTGGCAGCCTCTTTAGACCTTCTGCCCGGGCGCGCCCTCGCGGCCGCGCCCTCTTTTCTCCGTAGACAAACATATGAAGTATATACCACACTTCAAACTTAACACATCTTCACCACCCAATTATACTACCTCACTATACTATACCTATCACTATACTATACTATCCTATCTACTCTCACTCACTCACTCACTGACTCACTTATTAAGGTTTCTTTTACCTTTGCAATCACTTAGGTAACTCACGTGTTTTGCACGCATATTAATTCATGGAGCTTACTATCTATGCGAGTCATCACCTGACATATCATCTAAGTTACATGTTCCTTAATAATAATAAATGTTTCGGAAGAAAAAGAAGAATTTGAAGAAAAATTATCAACTTCCTATCCATTTAACATTTTTTTTAATAGTAATATAGTATTTGAACAAATAACTTACATTTGTTGCTTTTATTTGCTTTTATTTTTGGTTATAGAGAGGCGCCTCTATATAGTGCTTTACTCTTGTAACGCGCCTGGTATCTATTATATATATAATATCTATATATTAAATATATATTATAATATAATATATATTATATTAATATATATTATATATATTATTATATTATTATATATATATATTATATTATATAATATATATTATATATATATATATATTATATATTATATAATAATTTATATATTATATATTTATAACGGGTGTCTCAGATGTCGGCGAACATAACAAGGTTT
>JABUQX010059144.1:0-7500 GCA_015478945.1 Trachelipus rathkii | reverse complement strand
TGAATATTGAGACTCAAGCATCATCGTGGAATAGGTACCTCCTTCTTTTCCAGCCACAATCTGTTTTGATGGAACTCCTTTACCTTCTTTCATTATTCCGCCGCTATTATTCAATCTTCCTCTATTTAAATCCCGCGTCTGCCCCCACCTGAGTGAATTGCGTAGCAAGGGACGGTGGTTTAATTCTAAAATTTATTTTAATATTTATTCTTTAGTAATTTTTTTTTTTATTTATTTATCTTATTTTTCCCCTCTCTTTAAAAGGGGACTTGCCCAGTGAGTGTCGGTATCATGTAAGAAAAAAAAAAAAAAAAAAAAAACATAAATAAAATATATAAACATCATATATACTATATATATATATAATATATATCATATATATTATATATTATATTAAATTATATATAGATCTATTGATACCCCCTTACGGGGATATATATATATATATACTTTAATCATATACTATATATAATATAATACCTATATTATATATATAATATAGTATATATATATATATATATATAATATATATAGATAGATGGTACTATATATAATATATATAGTATATTATAATATATTAATATATAATATATATATTAATTATATTTTATATAAAATATTTTATAATATATATATAATTATATTATATACTATAATATAGTAATATTATATAACCTTGCTCCATCTTGGAATAATATTACGTAAAAAAACACATTGCACAAAGGCTTTAATCCTAAAAACGCAAACCTTAAAAGAAAGGGTAAAGTTTGTTACACTTCGAAATAAAATGGTTGACATGTGTTTTGCAGACCCAATACCTTTAATAGGCCTATAAATCATTCTATGGCTTTTCTGTTTACGAATCTTGCCTTTATATATTATAAGGCTACTATATTATATATTATATATATATTATATATATATATTATTATATATATATATATATATATCATATATAGTACTATATAATAAGTATTATATATCAGCGGTGGCTTTGGGGTACGCCAGAGTAGCACGCCTACTTGCCTTTATGTGAAGCCCAAAAAATAGTTACAAATCAGCATAGATTTATATATATATACTTATATTATATATATATATATATATATATTTATATCATATTATATATAGAATTATAATATATATATATATATATATATATACTATATCATATAATATATATTTATATATATATATATATTTATACATATATAAATATAAATACTATATATATATATTTATATATATATATATATATAATATAATATATATTATATATAGATAATATATATATATATATATAATTATACTATATATATATATTACATATTATAATTTATATATTATATCATATTAATATAATATCTATATATATAATGATTATTCGTCGAAAGCTAGCTTTAAGGGCCGGCATCAATTTCTACCGATTTCTTTTTAATAGTAGCGACTCGATGGCAATTGGTATTTCTCTGAGTCAAAAAAAAAATCGTTATTTCTCTAAGGCTAGGCACTTGGATGCTCCTGACGGGACTACAGTAGCATCATTTTTTATTAAATAATCCCCATTTAAACTTTCATTAACAAGAAATAATAATAATATTATTTTAAACATAATTATAATAATTAAACTAATTAATAATTTTATTGCTAATTGTCATCTCTTACAGCCGACCTTATTTAATTCATAATCTTCATTTAAAATTCATTGACTCAACCAGAGTCCGAGAAAAACGCGCTGAGTCAGACTCTTCCTCGGCTACTTCTAGCTTGCCTCTCAGAAAAGTATCCCCATTTCATGTTATTAATGGGAATGACTTTGTGTGGAGTTGGAGTTAGTAATAATAACCTTTTCCTAGATTATTTATTATTTATTTATTATGATTTGTGTTTGTTAATAAAATTGACTGTTAGTTTTATAAATACGGGCATATTGGAAGCGTATTCGATTTAAGTTTCATTAAATTACTAAATCTTTTTCGAGTGTTATAGACCTATTAAATTACAATGTTAGAACTATATGCAATAACAAGTGATGATTCATATAATGAACCACATTCTCTGCATGTCGCAATATATATATTTATATATATAAGATACTTATATATATATATATATATATATACTATATATATATATATATAATATATATATAATATATATTATATATATAATATTATATATATATATATATATATATATATAATATATTATATATTATAATATATATATTATTTCTATATATATATAATATAATATATATATTATATATATATAATATATATATATACTTTTATATATATATATTGTAATATATATTTTAAAATAAATGAATTATACTATATATATATATAATATATATATATAAGATATACATATATATTATATATAGTATATATATTATATAGTATATATATAATATATATGTATATATATATATCCTATATATCATATAATTCATTACAAGGAAGTTATAAATAAACTGTAAAATATAGTATATATTATATATTATATATATTTATATATATGATATATATATATATACTATAATATATATATAGATTATAAACTATATATTATATATATACTTTATCATAAATGCTAATATATATATATATATATATATTAAATATATATATATATATATATAATATATATCTATATTATATAATATAATATGATATATATATTATATTTATATATAGTTAATATATGATATATAATATATATATATATATATAATTTTGATGCCGTCATGATATTATTCTTCGAAAATCAGAAGATTTAAAAAAAAAATTACAAATGGAAAAAAAATCCAAATAAAACTAAAGGCTTAAAAGAGGGTTTTCAAAGAACTGTGGGATTGAAAAGAAAGGATCCTTACAATAACGAGAACAATCGGTTTTCAAGGAAAATGATCTTTTAGGAAAATATTTATACTAATATAATAAAATATATATTTCGACTAGCAAATAACAAAACTTTATAGTAAAATTCAAAGTACAAAAGTTTGTAATAGAATTTATTTGAGATGGGCAATAGATTAGAAACTGATTGAAAATGTTTGTATGAATCTAAATTTCCTGAGCATACGTTTTTGTTGAAAATCGAAATTCGTTAAGACGTGTTTTAATAAATTTACGACATTTACTACGTACTCTAAAGCCATATTGAGTGGAATACTCAAGTTCTTTGTTGCGAGAGCTTCTTTGTGAATGATACAATGTGTGCACAATGAAAGTGGGGGCTTTTTTTACGAATAAGAAGCTTGTAACCTTGTACATCAGACATTGAAACGGCACCCTCTGCACAAATACTCTATTATTTTGCCGGCCTCATTTATTATCTTACATGAAGTGAATTAGGAGTTCAAACGCGTCTTAAGCTTTCGTATTTCTTATCTTTGACAGAAAAAACCACCTTCTAATATATCAATACGTCTACGACCCGAACATAGCAAATTTAAATGCGCATCTTATTTATTATATACTGGCTCTTCTAAAATTGCATTCCGATCTATTTCTTTGAGTCTTTTTCAATTGACTGGTTCAATCTGAGATCTTTTGCCATATGTTGCATTTCTTTGACTACATATGAAATAACTGAAAGGGACCTCTGAAGTGTTCCCATCACATTATCATTGCATTATGTTCTAATCAGAACTGCAGCAGTGAATTAGCTCTACTGCGATGGTGGTGCGGTTTTTGACATTGCGGCGATTCCATATGCAACGTTAAATGAGCCAGCAAAGCATTACTTGAGTTGATACGCTGCCGAGATAAGTAACTTTTGGTGTTTCTAATTTCTTTGACTTCATATGAAATAAAACTTGCGGTTTACCAATACATCACGATGATTGGTTTTCTATTTGCCTTTTGAGCTTACTTGGATTCATACATCAGGTGCCAAAATTTTGAGGCACAATACGCCACTGCGGTCTCTGTTCGACCTTAACATCAATGACTGTAAGCCAAAATTTAAATAAGCTTCATCATATTTACGGTGTTCCCGTTTTCTCAATTCACCACTTGTGATTCCCGGTATCTTCATTTTCATACGACGTGTAAGAGGCAACTCTGTACAGCTAAAAAAATTAATAACTTTTAAAATTTGTAAAAGTCTTAAAATTCTGGAATATGTCCAAAGAATATTTGAAGCGCTATTATCGACATCTGCACTCAACTTTAAGCAGCGTTGAAGTTTTGCATGAACAGGAAATTTCGATTCCAAGAGATAAAGTGACCACATATTATAAAGAGAAGTATCATTCACAGACTGACTGTTGACGTATTATAGGCGCAAGGAGATTGATAGTTTAGGATAGTCAGCAGGATGTAAATGTTTTGTTTGGGCTCATCGCACGGAATCGGGCGGAGGGCGGATCAGCGGATGTTTGGAATTTTAACATCAGCGCACGATGTGAGCGTGGGTTTGAGTATATGTGTTGCTGATATGAATTGGAGATAGTAATGGGTACATATATACTGCAGGAGACGTTTGAGGCGCTCGACGTATATAGCGTAGTTAGTATATATATTACTATAGTTGTATGAATATTAGGAATAGTTTCTATATATTTTATTATAGTACTATATATAATATACTCATCTCTACTATGAACTCATACGCTATACTTCTATATTACTTATATTATCCTCTATATAATATACTACTTCCGCAAGAAAACAACTGCACTGTAACCGATTACTTCGTGCAAACTGTCTGGGCACAAGGCAAAATAATCATTATATTGATAATACATGATGCATTTTAATATATCTATGCTAATATGATAGTAGTTGGTAGCGATAATAGTGGCATGTGAATAATATCTCGCAACGTGCAACCTGGCTAATGATAAAGTATACGTGAACTGGTGACTAATAATGTGGACTTATTAGTGTTTTTTTTTTTGTGCCTGAAGTAAGTGAAATATATAATAATATAATCAATAATAATTATTGAATAATTAATAATAATAATAATACATACTAATAATAATATATAGCTACAATAATAAAAATAATAATGAACGGACTAAAGGTGCTACGATGAAATGAAATGATAAGTATAATAATGATGGTCATTCTTCAATACTAATAAATTAGTAGTCGTATTGATAAGTGAATATAGCGATTTGTCGTTTGAAATAGTAGTTGTTTAACTTTTTAATATCTTATATGTTATATTAGCGATAAAGCCCTGCATATCTCTGCGTGTGTATTGTATTTATCGTATTTATATGGTCGTGTGATCGTCATAATTATGCTATCAACATTACCGTTTTTTTTTCTGTAATTTTTTTTTTTTTTTTTTTTTTTCTTTTTTTTTTTTTTTATCATTTCTTTCTAAATAGCCCCGGTAGTCAGTGTTAGACGAATCGCCAAACTACGCCGAGGGTCCAGGTTCAGCACCTGGTCGGGCGGGAGATGCTGAGCTTTTCCTCTCCTTGGCTTGGCTCCAGTCCTGCTCGGAGTTAATTGAGTACCCGCCCTACTAGATGTAGGGCTCTGCCGTCGAGTGGTGCGTGTTTTAATCTGTAAAAAAACAAAAAAAAAAAATAATCTATATATACTGGATAATATATATTATTTAATATTATATATAGTATTCTAATCTATATTTATACTTATATCTAAGCTATGCTAGAGGTATGTATATCTAGTATATATATCTGACGGTAGTACTGTAATACTTCTATATCTATATATATATATTATATATTTAGACTGGTCCAGGGTTATTTTGTGGAGAATAATTGTTTATTTTTTTATGTCGTTATGATCAAAATGTGAGGCTTCTGATAAGGAAACATTGATTAACCAAATTCAGCTTGATTCTAGGTAAGTTTAATAGTGCGCTCCGGCTTTTGAATGTAATTTTTATAGGTTTCTTCGCACATCACCGGAGGTACTTAAGATGCGTTTTTTGTTTTAATTGTGGTCTCCCGCGTGAGGCCAATTCATAATTTATTGTAATGAATGAGTTAAGTGTTCTATTGGGGGTTTGTTTTATTGCTTTCAAATTTGTTTTTTATGTCTAGATTTTGTTCGGTTTAAGAAAACGTTTTCCTGTGAGGATCACGACTTTGAGAGTATAAGTTGCAATTGTGTTTTTCAATTTTTGGTAAGGTACAATGTGCTATAGTCTTTTATTAATGCAACAGATCTTTCTGGATTATTATTCACTAACTCGCGACTGCATAAGAATAGGCAAATTTTCCAACTCTATTATAGTCTTCTAAGTCGTTCCATTTTGAGGGATGTTCTTTAAGAAACGTAAATGGTAGAGCTAAGTTTGTGAGAAAACGAGAAGAATTGAGCTTGGACAACAGAAATTATGTAGTGGTGTGTGTATGGCATTTACCTTTTCGGCTCATCATTTAAATATGTCATCGGTGTTACTTGTGTTGTGTAACGTGTTCTTCTGCATGCGGCGAATCATTGTGCATTTAAGCTTTGGTGGATATATTTATTATCAAAAAAGGCAGTTGATACGAGCTTCCTCACTTAGAACCCATAAATGGCGCTGAGAGAGCGCCTTGCTAGAACTAGTGGCAAGCTCTGATTCATCCAGAATTTCAAGTTGTTTTCAGTATTTGTTATCTCTCTTGGCGCCACAAGGACAGCAGAAGAAGCTAAAACATTGAGGAAAGCTATATAAGGAACAGCAAACCTTGACAAGATCTTTTATAGTTGCACGCCTCGGTTCTTTTCCGTAGCTGTGTATTGCCCCTTAATAATACAATTTTAATGCTGTAATTACGGCGTTTCAGGGGTCCTCTTGGCTCGAGTGCGGCGCACGAAGCTTAGCCGGGAATTGAGGAGACCATGTTCAGGGGGCGTACGTTCCTATAAGTAATTGTTATTCTAGAAGTTCGCGGTAAGTCTGACCTTGGGATGCATTTCTGCAGCTGATTTTACAGAATGTGCCTATTTCATCATTCAAAAGTTATGTGTACTCCCTCATGTTCATAGATATACTTTTATTTAAGTGCCGCTTACCAATCTGATAAAGATCGTTTGTAATATGGGAATATCTGACTTATTCGAGATATTGATACTGGAGACCGCATGTATCTAAGCCATCGATATAATGATTTCATGTAATATAGTGTCAACAAGGTAATGTAAGATGTAAGTTTCCTTTGTGAAATTATTTTCGAATTCTGATACAGCCCCATGTTCTTTTTGGGTCGCAGATGTTATTGTTGAGACCCGGTGGTTAAAACCCATTAGGATTTAATTCATCTTTACAAATTCCAATCTTGTAAGCAATCAATTACAGCATTCTGCGCATATGTTTGTTGTCTGTTCTTCTAGGAAGCGCTTTAGGTAAGGCAGGCTATTCTGAGAGTATAGCCATCTTCCGATACTAAAATAGATAACCTAGTCTACAGATTCAGTGTTCAGGTTAAATCAGGTAAAAGGATTGCGTAAATCAGTGAGAGAGAACTTTTTGTCGTATGTTCTTTTTCTTTTATCGTTGTAAAGTGTGTTTGCT
>JABUQX010059143.1:22500-24837 GCA_015478945.1 Trachelipus rathkii | reverse complement strand
CTCTCTGTTCGCATAGCATTGATGCATTGATATCAGTTCCTACGCAAGGGCTTTCAATAAAAAATTTGTTACTTCTTTGCACTGTGTCCACAGTATTTTCAAATTCGGGAACAAGATTCAAGTCATTAACCAACTAAATTTAAGCGATGAGAAGCACAATGGAAAAATTTGGCTTTGGATATGTTTTTATTATTTTCTGGCTACTCCATTTTCTTTTCTAGACATGGTTGAGCATCCATCAAATCCAGGTCCAACGACTTTATTCATATTTAATTTGTAAGCTTTTGGTAGTCAATAAAATGACTTCTGCTATATATTCAGCTTTTAATTTTTTTAACGGAGTAAAACCTAAAAAATTCTCTCTAACTTTCAACTCCTTATCAAACGAAACGTAAGCAATTTACACTGTTCCACTCCAGAAATATCTGCTGTTTCTCATCCGCTAAAAGTTAAAAGTATTCACTATGTTCACTTCATCCACCAATGTTTTTACAAATAGGTTCCCGCATATGATATGACTCATCTGGACCATATTGATGTGTTATTTGATACCTCGCACTTGATTGTAAATGCGCAGTAAGCACAGCATCCACAGCGTTCAACTCTGAATTTTAACAAATCCGATAAATTACCCGTATCTGTAGTACTGGCTCGAACAGCCAAATCATGGGTTCCACAGAAGATCAAAGTTGAAATTATTGGCAACAATTATTTTTTTCGATAATAAATGTTCAGCATTATTAATGGTCAAAAATTAACACGTTTATTTAAAATTACTTGTTAAAAATTTCTCCCTCACAGCAGCATCTATGCCACTGAAAATTAACATGATTCCTTGCATGTGAGTGGAAGTCTTTATATTTTAGGATTGGTCTGAATTAAATGAAACCAAAAACCCTCTTTTGACGAAAGGCCTAAATAACACGCATAATTTACAGAAGGGTCCTTTTAATTTATTTGAATATACTAACAACGAATTGTATTGATCTAGCCAATCGTAAAGGAAAGCCCTTTTGCCTCCTGTGATATCTTACCTAAAGTTGTAAGTGCTTAGTGGTTTGTATGGATTTGTTAAGAAATCAAATTTTAGATTAGCAGTAATACTATTTTGAGTAATGTAATTTCCAATGCCAAACAACGATTTTCAACAGATGCGGAAGCTTCATTCATATGATTAAGGGGAGGATCATTTGGGATTTTGAGACCCCATTTAGTCCCCACTAAAATGCGACATAAAATTCTTGAACTTTTCAGACAATATTGCTGAGGGAAAAAAGCAAATCCGCAGCATTATTTTTTAACTCTTAACGTCATTTGAGTGGGTTTTTTTGCTGTGTCTGTTGTCATTGTTCTGCTTTTCATTTTTTCAGAACCTAATTTTCTGACATTTTTCGTATTCAACTTTCTACATTTTTTTTCGAATGACCTTCAAACTTGGAAAGATACATAGATGGTCTATTTACGCACAAAATGCACATATTAGTTTTTTGTTTTTTTAAAAAATTGTGCTCAGCAATTTAAAAAAAAAGTAGCGTTTGAAATTCGGACATTGCTGAGCACAATTTTCAAAAATTCAAAAAACTATTATGTGCATTTTGGTGGCTTAATAGACCCCACCTATCTATGCATATTTCAATTTTGAAGTAATTTCGAAAGAAAAATTGTTAGAGTGAAACGAAAAAAATGTTCAAAAAATTTGGTTCTGAAAAAATTTAAAACGCCAGAAACAATGACTAACAGGACACAGAAAAACACGCCGAAAATGACGTTCTAGAGGTAAAAAAACAAAGCTGTGTGTGGCTTTTTTCCCAATCAAGAAATTGTCTGAAAATTAAGAATTTTGTGTCCATTTTTAGTGGGGGCTAAAATGGGTCCAAAAATCCCAAATATTGGATGCTGCCCTTTAGGACACTGAAATAAATATATATTATAGAAACTACTTTGAAAAGTTCTTAATTTGATTAATTATTTATTGAAATTTAATTTGAATTTGATTCTTTTTCTAAGTTTTTTTATTCTTCGTCTGTATTTCAGATTATTATAATTCTGGAGGGGTGGAAATTATGAATTTTATTACTTGGCTACCACGGATTTTTACATTTAAACCTATTTATCTAACTTTTTGCTTTAAATAAATTCTTTTAAAAGTCTCGCAATTTTTTTTGCCCCTATTCTACTATCATAATTATATATATATAAATATATATATTATATAATATATGATATAATATATAATATATATATAATAGTAATATATATATTATATATATATATGATGATATACTAGTATATATATATATATTAAGTATTACTAGGAAATTTAAAAAGAACACAAAG
>JABUQX010059143.1:0-7500 GCA_015478945.1 Trachelipus rathkii | reverse complement strand
ATGATAATATAATGATAATAATAATAATAAACAATAATAATAATAATAGATAATAATAATAATTAATAATAATAATAATATATAATAATAATAATAATATAATAATAAAATAATATAATAATAATAATAATATGGGTAAAAATTAATACTAAATAGTTAAATGATTAATGATGATAAGATTATATATATATATATAACCTTCATAGGAATAATATTATTTACAACTTCGTGAAACTAAATCTTCAATATTGATTTATTTATTTCTTTGTTTATATTTTAAATTTGCACCTCTTGAATTTGAAGTGCCTGTACCAGATGGAGTAAAAGAATTAAGAGAAACCTCTTAATATTTGCCAAATAATTTTATAAATAGTTTTTAGCTCGAGAGAATAAATACAATCCTACACAATTTTTTGTACTTGCTCACTCTTGCTTGTGTAATAAATTAATGAATAGGATGTATGTATGTATTTATGTATGTATGTATGTATGTATGTATGTAGGTATGTATGTATGTATGTATGTATGTATGTATGTATGTATGTATGTATGTATGTATGTATGTATGTATGTATGTGTTTGAAAGTTTGCATATATGTGTATATGTATCAGGCATGTGTTTATACGTATAAATGTGTAGTTGCACATGTACTTTTGAAGGTTATGTATAATTTGCATATTATTCTAAAGCAAATACGTATCTCTTTATATATGCTCTTATTTTATATTTCAAAGAATTTATATAAAGTGAATGTAGTTTGATATTACTGTGTATACACAAACTTGAATATTTTTCAAGTATTCTTTAATGCTAGTTCTTGGCAAAATTTGTCAAATACTTGAATCTGTGAAAATTTTCTCAATTTGAAGATTTTCAAATTGTCTTGGTATCCATTAAATTAGTTTCAGTTTATTCTTCAATAATTTACAATGTTTTTAGCTTTTTACAGTACATATTGACTACTTGAGACGTCTGGCAGTAGAAGAACATCATTTTTCTTATGATAATTTGGTATTCTCATTTATATGTTACAACCTATTATATAGTTTTTAAAATGGATAAAAAGTTGAAGAATTTTTGAAACTTTTGTTATGAACACCATATCATGGACAGCGTTCGTCTAAGACGTACCAAATATTTGTGAAGAAAAGGGTGAAAAACTGACAGTAGCATTAGTCAATGTACAAGAAATTTGAAGATCGGCTCTGCCTCTCTTCGAAAGACCTATTATTCTAGATTCTTCGGCTATATATAGACCCATGGACTGTAAATCGAACATAAATTCTCGTGAATTGTCATACGAAGATGGAGATTAAAAATTATCAGTGCATAGTCATTTCTAAACGCCTGATGAAAAAAGTAAACATTAGCAGTAGAATTGTGCCGCATGATTTGACTCTTACACAGGCTCAGAGTTGAGAAGTCGTCGTCAACTGTTGAAAATCCCCCCTATACAGTCGCTTCATTAAAAGAAATGTTATGTATGATGAGAAGTAAATCCATTTTTAAGACTGAACATATTAGTTCGATGACTTAATCAGGTTAAAGTTCCAGAACAAAAGTCGTTATATGTAGCAGATTTGAGAAGATATAGATAGCATGTATTTGGTGGATTTTCGATGGTTCTACACAGAGTTCGTACAGGATAAAAGCAGGATTACAACCAATCTTTTCCCTGACCAAGTGAAGTGGACATATGATGATTTGGTATATCCGTGTCTCTCTTCTGTCACCGATAAAAACGCTTTATGCTATTACGAAAACGTTCCATCACTAGTACCCAAGAAAACAATCTAAAATCAAAAATCTGCAGAATAAATTCTTCCATAATTAGGCTTGCAAACCTAATCCTGCACCGTCTGAGCACTTTTTTCGACCAATGACACACTTTCTTCATGGATAAGTGTTAAAATTTTTTGGTAATTTTTAAATTGAAATACGCGATTATTCTCCTAAGAGGACAAAGTGCAGTACAATAGACGAATCAGCAGTAATCAAGAATAAAATGAATGCAGATAATGTCAGGTCAACTGCTAGGACAAATTACTTTTTCATACTTAGCTAAAATATTTTAATCGCTAATATCAGGATATTCATAGGATACCCTCCATATTTCTTTCTATGATAGTTCAGTTGATAGGGATAATTTGATATGCAAGATCTTCATCCTAATTCATTAATGACGTCAGAGATTGACTAAAATATTTTCTCGTGATTCACAGATTATATCAAGGATTTACGGCCTCGATTTTTTTATCATGTTTTTCCTAGTAATTATGATAAAAGTTTATGAAAATATACCATGCTTTGTGAGTTTAAATACATGCTAAAAAATATATATATATATATATATATATATATATATAATATATATATATATTTATATATATATATATATATAATAATATAATATATATATATATATATATATATATATATAGAACAAAAGGAGGCCTGAAGTAGTCTTAAACACAATAAATATTACATATATATTACATAAAAAAAAGTCTTCTGTATTGTGAAGGGCGTAAGCTTTCGATCCGTGCTGGATCCTCTGTCAGACGCGGTGAATGGAAGACTAAAAATTTAATTTAAAAAACTGAAAAGTGGAAAGTTTAAATTTAATAAAATGGTAAGAAGAATAAGTAAATATAATAAAATGGTAAGAAGAATAAGTAATTAGGTATGTTTTGTTAAGATTTTTTTGAAAAAAGGTGTGGTGATCAATAATTTGTTGAGTGTGGGATCTAAAGAGTATTCACCTTGTAGTTTGTTATAGTTGGGGAGATTTTTTATGCAGAGGGATTCAATTAATTTGCGATGTAGGGGGTCAAGTACTTGTATGATAGGGGTCATGTCATCGATGTTAATTTTGTGATTGAGTTGTGATCTGTGTAAAGTGAGGGCAGAATTTTGTGAGTCATTTATGAGGTCTAACTTATTTATGGAATTGATTGAACACTTTTTTATTCTCAACCACCCCCTTCTCTCCAACACTACTTGGCTCCGCTACGTTGATGACATTTTTGTCTCCATCCCTCTAACTACTGACCCTACTCTCATCCTTAATTTTATCAACTCCATACACACTAATATCAAATTCACTATGGAACTCTCTATCAACAAAACACTACCTTTCCTGGACACCCTTCTCTCTTGGCTAATAGCCCGACTCGTTTTATATCGTATCTACCGGTAAACCCCCTCTATGGGAGTCATTCTTATACTCATTGGTTTTCTGAAGCCCAACCAAAAAAAAATTGGCATTCTTACTCCCTTTTTCTTAGAGCTTTACGTATTTGTGTTGGTTGTGTGTGAGGAATCTCAAGGGTATTAAGTAAGAATTGAAAGTTAGGTTTCGGTAGATTACGATTAAGAAGTCGGGCTATTATGCAAGAGAGAAGGGTGTCCGAAAGGTAGAGTTTGTTGATAGGAGAGTGTCCATAGTGAATTTGATATAGTGTTGTATGGAGTTGTTATAAAATTAAGGATGAGAGTAGGGTCAGTAGTTAGAGGGATGGAGACAAAAATGTCATCAACATAGCGGAGCCAAGTAGTGTTGGAGAGTAGGGGGTGGTTAACAACCTTTACTATAAACAAAACACAGGCCTTAGTATGGGCTCTCCTCTGTCCCCTATACTCAGTTATGGAATTGATTGAACCCCCTTCTCTCCAACACTAATTGGCTCAGCTATTTTGATGACATTTTTGTCTTTCTAACTACTGACCTTACTCTCATCCTTAATTTTATCAACTCCATACACACTAATATCAAATTAATTGAATCCCTCTGTATAAAAAATATCCCCAACTATAGCAAACTACAAGGTGAATACTATTTAGATCCCACACTCAACAAATTATTGATAAAAACACCTTTTTTCAAAAATATCTTAGCAAAACATACCTAATTACTTATTCTTCTTAGCAAAACATACCTAATTACTTATTCTTCTTACCATTTTATTAAATTTAAACTTTCCACTTTTCAGTTTTTTAAATTAAATTTTTAGTCTTCCATTCACCGCGTCTGACAGAGGATCCAGCACGGATCGAAAGCTTACGCCCTTCACAATACAGAAGAATTTTTTTTATGTAATATATATGTAATATTTATTGTGTTTAAGACTACTTCAGGCCTCCTTTTGTTCTATATATATATATATATATATATATATTTTATATATATATATATATATATATATTATATATATATATATATATATATATATATATATATATATATATATATATAATATATATATTTTTTAGCATAGTATTTAAACTCACAAAAGCTGGTCATATTTTCAAAAGCTTTTATCGATAGATTACTAGGAAAAAACATTGATAAAAAAATCGAGCCGTATCCTTGATATAATCTTGTGAATCACGAGAAAATATTTTAGTCAATCTCGTGACGTCATTAATGAATTAGGAGGAGATCTTGCATTATCCAAATTATCCCTATCAACTGAACTATGCATAAGAAAGAAAATTATGGAGGGTACTCGCATTGAATATCCTGATATTAGCGATTAAAATATTTTGCAAGTATGAAAAAAGTAATTTGTCCTCAGCCAGTTGACCTGACATTATCTGCATTCATTTTATTTTTGATTTACTGCTGATTCGGTCTATTGTACTGCACTTTGTCCTCTTAGGAGAATAATCGACGTATTTCAATTTTTAAAAATTTACCAAAAAATTTTAACACTTATCCATGAAGAAAGTGTGTCATTGGTCGAAAAAAGTGCTCAGACGGTGCAGGATTAGGTTTGCAAGCCTAATTATGGAAGAATTTATTCTGCAGATTTTTGATTTTAGATTGTTTTCTTGGGTACTAGTGATGGAACGTTTTCGTAATAGCATAAAGCGTTTTTATCGGTGACAGAAGAGAGACACGGATATACCAAATCATCATATGTCCACTTCACTTGGTCAGGGAAAAGTATGGTGTTCAATCCTGCTTTACCTGTACGAAACTCTGTGTAGAACCATCGAAAATCCACCAAATACATGCTATCTATATCTTCTCAAATCTGCTACATATAACGACTTTTGTTCTGGAACTTTAACCTGATTAAGTCATCGAACTAATATGTTCAGTCTTAAAAATGGATTTACTTCTCATCATACATAACATTTCTTTTAATGAAGCGACTGTATAGGGGGGATTTTCAACAGTTGACGACGACTTCTCAACTCTGAGCCTGTGTAAGAGTCAAATCATGCGGCACAATTCTACTGCTAATGTTGTACTTTTTTCATTCAGGCGTTATAGAAATGACTATGCACTGATAATTTTTAATCTCCATCTTCGTATGACAATTCACGAGAATTTATGTTCGATTTACAGTCCATGGGTCTATATATAGCCGAAGAATCTAGAATAATAGGTCTTTCGAAGAGAGGCAGAGCCGATCTTCAAATTTCTTGTACATTGACTAATGCTACTGTCAGTTTTTCACCCTTTTCTTCACAAATATTTGGTACGTCTTAGACGAACGCTGTCCATGATATGGTGTTCATAAAGCAAAAGTTTCAAAAAATTCTTTCAACTTTTTATCCATTTTAAAAACTATATAATAGGTTGTAACATATAAATGAGAATACCAAATTATCATAAGAAAAATGATGTTCTTCTACTGCCAGACGTCTCAAGGTTTAGTCAATATGTACTGTAAAAAAGCTAAAAAACATGTAAAATTATTGAAGAATAAACTGAAACTAATTTAATGGATACCAAGACAATTTGAAAATCTTCAAATTGAGAAAATTTTCACAGATTCAAGTATTTGACAAATTTTGCCAAGAACTAGCATTAAAGAATACTTGAAAAATATTCAAGTTTGTGTATACACAGTAATATCAAACTACATTCACTTTATATAAATTCTTTGAAATATAAAATAAGAGCATATATAAAGAGATACGTATTTGCTTTAGAATAATATGCAAATTATACATAACCTTCAAAAGTACATGTGCAACTACACATTTATACGTATAAACACATGCCTGATACATATACACATATATGCAAACTTTCAAACACATACATACATACATACATACATACATACATACATACATACATACATACATACATACATACATACATACAACCTACATACAATATACATACTACATAACATAACACAAATACCATACATACTCCTATTCATTAATTTATTACACAAGCAAGAGTGAGCAAGTACAAAAAATTGTGTAGGATTGTATTTATTCTCTCGAGCTAAAAACTATTTATAAAATTATTTGGCAAATATTAAGAGGTTTCTCTTATTGTTATGAGGCATTTGTTACAATGATAATAAATTAAGGGTGAAATTTACAATATAAACAAAGGAATAAATAAAATCATATTTGAAGATTTAGTTTCACGAAAGTTGTAAATAATTATTATTCTATGAAGGTTATATATATATATATATATATATATAATAGTATATATATATATAATATAACCTATATTTATATATATTATTTATAGATATATATTTATTATATATATATAATATATATATATATATATATATATATAATACTCTTGATCATCATATTGTTTATATTCATATTATTAGTATTATTTTTACTAATTATTATATAGTTATTATTATTATTATATATTATTATTATTATTATATTATTATTCATTATTATTATTATTTATTATTATTATTATTATTATTATTATTATTTATTATTATTATATCATTATCATTATCATTATCATTATCATTATCATTATCCATTATCATTCATTATCATTATTATTATTAATTTATGATATTATTATATTATTTTTATTATTATTATTATTATTATTATTATTATTATTATTATTATTATTATTATTATTATTATTATTATTATTATTATTATTATTATTATTATTATTATATTATTATTTTTATTATATTATTATTATTTATATATTATTTATTATTATTATTATTATATTCTATTATTTCTATTATTATTGTTAAAGAGGTTAAAAGAGAAATCATACCAATGGGAAAATTATACAACATATTCTCTTTCACCAGAAAAAACAAATTCGAAAATTTATAGTTACCTGCAGAACTTTAAAAAAAAAAATAAAGAAAACAAATAGATGCGCCTTCAACATGGGATATATTAAATAACTCCTTAAGGCTTAAATATAAAAAAAATTTGGAAATTGTAGATTAACAACAAGATATAGTCAGTGAATTGAACTATTTTCGAAAGGAGAAAAACGTAGGAGCAAAAAATTAATGATAAGAAATGGATCTTTTATTAGCTTCCAAGGAACATACCAAGGTCAAAAATTTTGTTTCAAAATCTATCAAGTTCTGAAGTTTTGAGTAAATTACATGGTATAATGGGAAAAAAAACTCCGACATTCATAGTGTACCAACCGAATTTACAAAATTACTACATAAATCAAAATCTCTCATGTATTAGCTACCCTCTACAATACCTCACATGAGGTAGAC
>JABUQX010059142.1:10000-12500 GCA_015478945.1 Trachelipus rathkii | reverse complement strand
AAAAATCCTTGTTTGGGTATTGAAAAATTACATTAATCAAAATAGTATTACTGACAATCTAAAATTTGATTTATTAACAAATCCATACAAACCACTAAGCACTTACAACTTTAGGCAAGATATCACAGGAGGCAAAAGGGCTTTCCTTTACGATTGGCTAAATCAATACAATTCGTTGTTAGTATATTCAAAAAAATTAAAAGGACCCTCTGTAAATTATGCGTGTTATTTAGGCCTTGCGTCAAAAGAGGGTTTTTGGGTTCATTTATTGTCAGACCAATCTTAAAATATAAAGACTTCCACTCACATGCAAGGAACCATGTTAATTCTCAGTGGCATAGATGCTGCTGTAGCAGGGAGAAATTTTGAACAAATAATTTTAAATAAACGTGTTAATGTTTTTGAACAATTAAATAATGCTGAACATTTAATTATCGAAAAAAAATAGTTGTTGCCAATAATTTCAACTTTGATCTTCTGTGGAACCCATGATTTAGCTGTTCGAGGCAGTACTGCAGATACGGGTAATTTTTCGGATTTGTTAAAATTCAGAGTTGAAGCTGGTGATGCTGTGCTTACTGAGCATTTACAATCAAGTGGAGGTAATCAAAAATACACATCACATATGGTCCAGAATGAGCTCATATTCATATGCGGGAACCTAATTTGTAAAAACATTGTGGATGAAGTGAACAATAGTGAATACTTTTAACTTTTAGCGGATGAAACAGCAGATATTTCTGGAGTGGAACAGCTGTAAATTGGCTTACGTTTCGTTGATAAGGAGTTGAAAGTTAGAGAAGAATTTTTAGGTTTTACTCCGTTGAAAAAATTAAAAGCTGAAGATATAGCAGAAGTCATTTTATTGACTACCAGAGAAGCTTACAATTTAAATATGAATAAAGTCGTTGGACTTAGATTTGATGGATGCTCAACCATGGCTAGAAAAGAAAATGGAGTACAGAAAATAATAAGAAATCAATATCCCAAGGCCAAATTTTTCCACTGTGCTTCTCATCGCTTAAATTTAGTTGTTAATGACTTGAATCTTGTTCCCGAATTTCGAAATACTGTGGACACAGTGAAAGAAGTTATAAGATTTTTTCGTGAAAGCCCATTGCGTAGGAAACTGATAATGAATATACCAATGCTATGCGAAACAAGATGGTCCTCAAAATACAAGTCCATCAGAATTTGTTTTGAAAGTTTCATTCACATTAAATCAGTTTTGGAAACTTTGTCATCAGATTCAGAAGTAACTCAGGCCACAGGAACAGCAGCATTTCAACTTTCGTCAGCAACAGGAACTCCTAAATTCATTATTTGCTTAGTTATCATGGCCAAGTATTCCTCTTACTTTGAGCCTGTCACGAACATTCTTCAAACTAAAACTATCAATCTGGAAGAGGTTCACAGTCACGTTGAAAAGCTGTTAGAAATAGTAAAAAACAATTGAGACGAAAAACATGTCGCGTCTGTTTTCAAGGAACTTTTTACCAGTGTTAAGGAACTTACAGAATTTTTTTTTATAGAATTCTCAATGCCACGTATAGTGTCCAAACAAATGCAAAGACCTAACTTTTCATGTAGTTCTGTGGAGGATTATTTCAGGGTTTCTCTATTTATACCATACCTAGATTCACTGATTTCGTCTCTGCATATCAGATTTTCGGACGACAACAGAATACCAACATTTCTCTGTATTTTACATCCCGCTAGAATTAAAAATTTAACCATATCTGAATAAAACAGAAAAATTGAATCACCTCAAACTATATACAATATTGAGAACTTGAAAGGTGAAGCAGAATCATGGTTCAACTTATGGAAGAAATCAGATGGGGACCAAGGGTTAGATGTAGACGAAAATGTGTGCTATGGTGAACTGATCCTAAAACATTGCGCTTTTTTCCCTGTTGTTTTACAAGCAATTAAAATTCTTCTAACGCTTCCACCAACGACTTGCACAATTGGAAGATCATTCAGCACTTTAAGAAGAGTTAAAACTTGGCTAAGGTCAACCATTTCTAAAGATCGATTAAATGGATTATGTTTGCTCAGTGTTCACAGAGAAAAAGTTTTGAAAAAAACAAAACAATAACATAATGTGAGTTGTTTATTAACTAGAGTATTTTTGTGAAAGTTCGATAAGTGAAGTAGATGAAGTTGTTATATATTTTATCTCAGATTATTGATAACCAGATGTTGTAATGAGAATTTGAATAAAATAATACAGTATTTAACGTTATTGATGTTCTTTAAGTGGTGTTTGGTTTTTTTGCTTGTTTTGGCTTCAACTCAAATTCCTCAAAGTTTATGTTTTCGCAACTAACTGTGTTTTTGTTGTTGGTTTTGTTTTATTATGTGTCAGTGTTGTGACTTTGGTGTATTGTAAAGTTAACTATAATTAAATAATATGCGATAGGCTCTTATTTTATGACTCTACTGTAGCGATTGTGCTTTTTTCTGCAGAATATTGTTATATTTTTGCTGTATCTGA
>JABUQX010059142.1:0-2500 GCA_015478945.1 Trachelipus rathkii | reverse complement strand
CCACATATCTGAATTATCTGATGAAGGGGAAGAACCTCACCCAAAGCGTTCTAGAGCTAAACGTAATATAGTTACACCTTCTCTTGCAGCTGCACTTGATCGTACTGGCGTATCAGATAGAAAAGCCACAATTGTTCTGACTGAAACCGCTATTAGCCTTGGGCATGATCCACATAATCTAGCGATCAACAGAACAACTATAGCTCGTTCAAGACAGAAGGCAAGAGCCGAATTTGCTCGACAAATTAAAAAAAGAGTTTCATGCAAATGAACCACTTACAGTTCACTGGGATGGAAAGCTTTTGCAAGATCTGACATCGAAAGAACATGTGGATCGCCTTCCCATTCTCGTATCTGGCCCGAGTATTAATAAACTTCTTGGTGTTCCCAAGCTAACTTCTGGAACTGGTGAATTGCAAGCCCATGCTATATTTGATGCCCTACAAGAATGGGGAGTATGTGAAACAGTGGCAGCAATGTGCTTTGACACAACTGCTGCAAACACAGGACGTCGAAGTGGTGCATGTGTTTTATTGGAACAGATACTTGGCAGGGGTTTGCTGTATCTTGCTTGCCGTCATCATATAATGGAACTTGTTTTATCAGCAGCTTTTCAATCGACCATGGGAGAAAGCTCGGGGCCTGAAGTTTTGCTTTTCAAGCGATTTCAAGCCCGATGGGAATCCTTTAATTCTACATCTTTTGAGCCAGGAATTGCAGAAGTTAGTGTCTGTGCAGTGATTCCAGATGATGTTCGACAACAAACACTGAAGTTTGCAACCAATCAATTGCAGAACATACAACCTCGTGATGATTACCTTGAGCTTCTGGAGCTTTCAATTTTGTTTCTTGGAGATGCTCCACCTGGTGGTGTAAAATTCAGGGCCCCAGGACCGGTGCATCATGCACGTTGGATGAGTAAACTCCTGTATGCTTTCAAAATTTATATGTTTCGGAAACAGTTCAAACTCACAGCTGAGGAAGAGAAGGGTCTCAAGGAGCTATGCATTTTTGGAATTCTAGTATATATTGAGGCATGGTTTACTGCCCCAGTTGCACAAGAAGCTCCTCGACGTGATTTGCTTTTAACAAAGTCCCTGCTTCAGCTACCCAATGCAGAAATTTCCAAAGCTACATCAAACAAACTGTTAAAGCATTTCTGGTATTTGTCTGAGGAGCTAGTGGCCCTCAGTTTCTTTGATGATGCTGTACCTCCTGAAGTAAAGCAGCGCATGGTTGGCAAGCTTCAAGATGAAGATGATGAGGAGGAACCTCTGAAAAGACCTGAGTATCAGGCTTCTTTCATAAAAGATAAAAACCTGGAAGATTTCGTTACTCCGAAGACAATGAAATTCTTCAATAAGCTTCGACTGGACACCAGCTTTCTAAATGAAGATCCACGTGTTTGGTATAGAATAGAGGGTTTCCAATCCGCTCAAACAATAGTAAAGAGCTTGAGAGTTATTAATGATAATGCAGAACGTGCAGTTGCACTTATAAAGTCGTATAACCGACTCTTGACGAAAGATGAAGAGCAACTACAATTCCTATTGCAAGTAGTCACTGAGCATCAACGTGTCTACCCAGATGTTCGTAAAGGAACCCTCATTCAACCCAGGCAACAATGAACAGAGTAGCATCTGTGAAACCCCTGCTTTGAGCAGCTAATACCCGTTTGGGGGGGACCTGGAGCTGAGTGACAAAAATCACTTTCTTAAATACCAATATAATAATGTTATATAGAGATGAGAATTTGCACCTCTCTGGACTACCTCTAAATATTAATCAAAATGCAAAAAATTTATACAGCAGTGTTTCTGAGACAGTTGGATCCATTTTATGGGGTGAGAGCTATAAAAAATTTTTTATAATTACGCCAATAAGGCCAGGTAACGTATAATATTATATATATAATATATATATATATATACTATATTATAATATATATATATATATAATATATATCTTATATATATATATATATATATATAGCTGTGATGGAAGCACTTACCACCGTGTCCATGTCCGTTCTGATTCTTCGCCCGGCGGAGAGCTGCTGAAAGATGCAATACTTCTACCCCTGGGACGGGAACAGCAAGACTTCCAATACCCCCCTTCACCATGAGATCACTGAAAATATGAAGCCAAGCTGGCCGCAGGGTTCCACATTTGTCGTTAATATCCTTTGCTTTCTATCTTTTCAGCACAGATTCATTAAACATGTCTCCAAGCTATCTCTTTCTGTCACGTTTCTTTTTTCTTGGTGAAGGACTGCATCTCCTCGTCGGGTGATGTCGAAGCGAAACCCGGTCCACGCTTAGATATTACTCCCCATTCTGTCAGCAACAATAGTTTAAATAGCATTCATGTGTGAGTGCCAAAATGGATTCAACCCTGCCTCTCGCCCATTTCAAACTCCCCAGAAAAACCCTGCTTTCCTGGTCAATTGCCAACCCCTCCCACTATTATTCAAAATCCTCCCCCTCCCATAACCAACCCC
>JABUQX010059141.1:0-17334 GCA_015478945.1 Trachelipus rathkii | reverse complement strand
CTCTATAATAAAATACACTAACATAACTATAAACTAAACATAATACTAACCCTCATATCAATAATAACCCTAACCACATCAACAACCATAATAAATCCCTACCAACAAACACAAAACCAAACTCATACTATATAAAAACAATACATATAATAAATTTATATAACTATTACAAAATATATACATAATATATATCAATATATAATATAACTATAAAAAAAAAAATAATATATAAAATATATATAACTAAAAATAGTATATATTACAATAAAAAAAATCTATAAGAAATAAAATAATATAATTAATACAATACATAAACATACTTAAAATATATATTTATATATAAATAATTACGATGAGTAAAGGGGATCAAAATATCACAGCTCACAATTGCTCTATAAAATAAAATACGACAAAAAAATAAACATTCTTCTAATAAGTTCATATTTGACATTACAATATTTACAAAATCATAATAACTAAAAGCGTATGTGGATGCAATATCACAACCACACACACCAAATATATAAACAATATATATATATATATGATATCATACATCTATATTAATAACAAATAACTACAATAATAACTATACCTACTACTATAAATATCAAACCCCAATCAACCCACCAAATACAATATAACTAATACTACAATAATACCAATAATATAAATCTAAATAAGATAATATAATATAAAATCAAAATCATCAATAAAGACTAAATAAATATATTATACATAATATATATATACTTATTATAATTACTATAAATACTATATATCTATAACATAATAAAATAAATAAATAGTATAAACTAAATATAAAAAAATATATATATAAAATAACTATACCTAAATAACTATATATATATAAATCAAATACATAATTAATATATAATATACTCCTAATAAATACAACACCCCCTAACCCCAAACCCTATAAACAAGAATACATAAACATATAACTAATATACATATATAATCAAATATACATATACCATATATATATATATACTATATATATATAATAACCTAAAAAAAAAAATAACTACTAATTATATATTATATACTATTAAAAATACCTTTATCATACTATAACAAATAAAATATAATATAATAATATTATACCTATAAAAATACATATTATATACATAATAATAATATAAATTATAAGTATATCTTTAGCGTAAACTATAATTACAACCTATAAGTAGAAAAGTTTGCACCATTGGACGTGTTCGGATAATGTTATATCACTTAATCATAATAAAGACAGCACATTTCCAAATAGAGGACTATGAAACTAAAAACAAAACTCTATAATACCCCCCAGACATTAAAAGCATACATTTGAGATGTTTGAAACACATAGAGAGATTGAGGAGAGAACGTGGAGGAACATACCTAATGCAACGAGACCAGAGGGCTTGTTGAAGAGGGTCTTGATAATGGCAAGAGGGGATTCACATGCAAGGTGATAACACACAGGCCACACAAAACCACCCCTGCAGATGGGCGCGAAACCTGGCCGAGTACGCTCCGACTCAAATAAAACATAGCCCCTACCCATACAAACAAACCCCCTTTCAGAAACCATCCCGCCTCCATACAACAAAAAATTAGAGCTATAAACTAGAATACAATTTCCACCATATAAACCTCTCAACAACAATGGTACCAATTGTGCAAATAACAAACTTGAAACAAACTCAAAAAAACCACATCACCTATTTCCGACATACAGGAAAAAACAAAAACCACTTCCCCCTAAACCCAACTACATAACCCGATATCTCATCCCACCCAAAAAACACAAGCAAACCGCCCACCCTCTAAACCCTTACTCTCTACCATACTCAGAGCACTTAGACCTGCTCCATCAAATAATACCAACTAATCCCCAAACCAAAACCTCTTCTCAAACTATTACCAAAACTTAAATACCACCACACAACAACAACATTATACACCAACAGCCAACACAAGCTAAGCGTCCCAACAACCACGCGCCAGCCCATCCAACACCAAAAATCAACCCGCCAATCACTGAACCTGCACTCCCCAGCCTTAACAATGGGAGGATCACCACATCTAAAAAAAAAACTCCCCACCCCCTTCCATATACCCCACAACAAACAACACCTCCGTCGGATATGAATTTTAAAAACCCCATAACTAAGAACCCCCAAAATCAATGCGTTTATATACATACAAATAAAATACAACAATGTAAACCCCAACTGCACAAAAGTTCCCCTATGCACAGCGCAAACAACGACCTGGACCGTAGAGACAATTATAACAAACACAATAGGACCTGCCAAAAAGAGACAAACACCAACACTCACCCTCCCTCAACCTCCACCATCGAACCAAACCTAACAAACCCCAACCGAATACAAACCACCACAAACACACACAAAGTTATTCAAACACAAAATGGAATCAGGCAAACAAACAAAAAAAAGGACAATTAATATACCTGGGTTAAAACTATTCTAAAAACAACACTCAATAATTATAACTAAATATCAAAAGTAGCTGAAATTACAAAAACCAGAAAACCACTATAATAACTATTCCAACATAACAAATACATCTACCTTCAAAATATTCTTAAAACAGCTAAACCCAAAACAACAAAATAAAAATTCTCAACTAACACCACAAAATAAATTCTTTTTCACTCATAACTCTGCGCACCCCATAAGTGAAACGTTCTCACCGTCTCTCTCCACCTCTAAGAACGCCCAAAAACTGCTCATAGCTTGCCCAGCGAAAGCTCGCCATCGAATCTAAACTTCAAAACAAGTACACCATTATTAAACATAATAAACAGAAGAGAGCTCAAAATATCCTTTTAGAGATTATCACAAAAATTCTATACAAGTCATACAGAAATTCCGTTAATTTACGTGGTTAATTCAAGTTCCTTCACTAATAAGCCATCCATAATCCAGTGAAATTTCATATCCTTGATCTGCAACCGAACCATATATTTCAGAAGCGCTAATGAAACTAATAATAATATAATAAAATACATAATAATAAACTAATAAACTCATAATATAAATCATATAAAAATACATAATCCCTATTACAAATACCACAACCCCTATCTATATATATATAACTAATACTACACTATATAAAATATATATATATAAAAACACAAATATATATATATCCCAAACCAATATTATATACTTATAATATATATAATAATGTAATTATAAGTAGCGGACTCAAACTACAGCGTCGCAAATACTTTGCTGAAATGCGCCCAAAACCCCTGTAAAACCTCCCCAACCATTGCAAGTGAATCCCCCCCTTCCACTAACAACCCTCATCAAAACACCCAACACACCCCCTCCAATATAAGCCCACACAAAACGCCAACCTAAACCAAACTCATCATATGCTCAGCGCAGCACACACAAATCACTGTCCTCTTCGATACAAAACCAGTAAATACAATAGTTTCTCCCGATATTCATCCTTCATAAACGATGCATCCTTCAATAAGAATGCCAAACAATAACATACGAACACGCCAAGGGCAAACTACACAAATAATAATAATACCTAATAAAATATAAATAATACAATAAAACTCACAAAATATATACTAATATAACAATACCTAAACTAATCATATAAATCTAATACACATATATAATAAATAAACAAATATATAATATCAACCCCTACAACTACTGTAATTCAACATATAATCAAACAATAATAACATTATAATACTAATAACAATAAACATATATCATATAAGTGTGTGATGGATATTCACAGATCCACAAATAATAAATTATAATTAATTTTTCTGATGTCCATTAGTTTGTTAGATTTTATAATTGTTTATTAATAATGCATGTATCGATGTGAGGTTAAACTTTATTATATATAACCTAACCCAGTAGCACCTCATTATAATCATAAAACAAAATCCCATACCTGCAAACCTCACCTTATACCATTTAACTCGTAGCTAAATGTAATATTCAATCACAATATATATTGCATACTTACAAGCCGGATGAAGCGCATCCAAAAAATATACACGAAGAGAACATTCATTTTTACACACTTTCCGAAAAACCTAGTCCTTATATTTCTACACACTCACCATTATCATTAAATAAAACAAATTATTGCCAGCTTATACCCGACTTAATTCACGGAAACAGGTGGTGAAGGTTTTGATTGACTGTTAAGTGTTATGATAGTTTGATCGTAACATTTTCTGAAGAAAAGGACGACAAACTTATACAGGGCAAGAACTGGAAGTGATTTAGACTAGAGTTCTGAAATGCGCATTATAACCAGCTAACCTCTTAAGCCTTGTTTAGTATAAACTAAAAATTATGCAAGCCTTTCTATAAATGTCAAGAGAAGAAAAGCTCAAAGAATAGTATGGCAGAAGAAGAGTTGAGTGTGAAACTTAGGTACTTTGTGTGTGTGTGTGTAAGTGATGTGTGTGTTTCTAAAATGTTGAAGTTGTGTGGAAAACTATGAAGAATAGATAAATAGAGGAGAAGAGTTTTTGAGTCATTTGAAGAGATCATGTTTTCACGGTAAAATTAAATAAACGAGAGAGAGATTGGATGTTAATTGCTCCACCCCCCCACCCCGACACGGTGGGGTACGCTATTCCCTGCAAGACAAAAATGTTATTTTTTAACACAAATTCTACAATAAACATGCAAAAGGAATGTGGAAGGGTAGAGCTATCACTTATCATCATAAGAGAAATAGATCCTTTTCACGCTATAGATGGGGCTGAACCCAATCCTCGATATATGACCTTCGAGACAGTACAGATACTCACTTTTCTCCGTGATGACAAGACAGAAATAAATTTCCCTTTTCCCTATTCTTCAGCAAGCTCGACTAAGGTCTCAAATCTTTTAACGCGTAGAGTATTATGGAGACGTGCAAGAAAGAAAGATCGAAGTTAGGCTGAAGTGACCCAGACTAAGGAGTCCTACGCTGAAAATTTTGATGGTAGATATAAAACATTCAACTGAAAGCACCTACTAGTAGTTATCGATGACAATAAATTATAACAGAAAAAGGATAATAAAAAAAGGATAATGAATAATACAGAACCTTGAGAAAAATCATTATTAATAAATTCAAAAGGTGAACTAAGTCTGTTAGCCTAGAAAGGTAACTGGAGAAAAGGTTACAGAAAAAAGGAGTATGGATGCCTAAAGAGTGAAATTTGGAAATATAATATACCTTCATACCCAATGATTCCAAAGTTTCCGACACGTCAGACATTGAAGTATATGAAAGATGCATCAAAATTCTGAGGAAATGAGGACTTAGTGACAGAAAGTAGTGAAAGAAAATGTATTTACAGGAAGCACAATTACGATCTGAATTAAACATTATAATAATACAATAAACAACAATAAACATAATATATATAAATACATAACATAATATTAACCTAAAAATAATCAATATAACAAAAATAATTATACTAATACAATACCACCTATATATATTATAAAACAAATAACTCAATAAAACAATATAAACTAATAAAATCACCTTTCCATCATCACTGCTTAAATCTCCTAAACCCGTTGCATTATCAATAACATACAAAATAATATATATAAAAAACTAATAACATCAAAATACAAGTAACTAATACTATAAAAACATATAACTATAAAAAAACTAATAATAAATAAACCTAAACATAAAAAATGACTATAACTAAACCTCACACAAACCATATAAACTAACTACTATATATATAATAAAAAACTAAAAACAATAAATATAATACCTAAAACAATACAGTATCATCATTTGTAAACAATATATACCATATTAAATATATAATCTTGAGTAGGAAAAGGACACAACCCTACAAGCTCTAATACGGAAAATTCACCTACACAGATTGAGGAACAAATATACCAACAGACTACAACAACTCCACAAATAAACGACCAATCGACCCCCCACGCATGTACGGCACCTATGACAAATGATTTAAGTCATGGAAGTAAGAACGTATAACGAATATACAGCAAGCTGATTAACGTTCACAAGGAGTCACGAAAGCTAGCACAAAGAAAAAAAATTTAGAATATCAAACGAGCAAACCAATGCACACATCTCAAAAACATGAGGGAGGATGAAGCAAATACATTGTCACAAAAAAAATAGGTCATGCTAATAAATTAAAATAAGGCATGTGTTTATGGTATTGTTTAAACACATGCAAGGAAACATTAAGAGAGAAAAGAAAAGAGAGAGAGAGAGAAACAAAAAAGAAGAGAGAGACAGAGGAGAACAACCAACAAAACACGAAGAAGACAAAAACAGAAACCCGACGCACGAAGCGAACCGAAACGAAACAACAACAACCAACACAAAGAAGAGAGAAGAAGCAAGAACACAGAAACGAGAAATTAGATCGAAACTAGCCTAAACCTAGGACTCCACCATCCTACAATAACACAAAACAAAAACAATAACAACCAAACATAAACAAAACAAAACAAACCCCAACCCACAACCCCCCCCAACAACACCACTCCGAGAGTAAACACCAGACCCGTAATAATCATGAATGCCACACTTCAAAATGTTATAAGCAAACACTATATGGGCCTTTCACTCCTGAAGGAGCCGCGAGGTGACCCGAGTAAACAACAATATAAAATCTCTAATAGCACACACATAATCAGAACTCCTAAAGCATCTATAAACTTGTCATAAGTCGTCCAAAGGTCACAAAACTCTTGATTCCTCCAAGAAAGATTAGAACGAGAAAGGGAGAACTCAACGGATTATCATAATATCAATCCTAAGCAATAGCTTAGTAATAAAACCCAATCTGTATGTTATCCCCCATATGGCCACCAGCGCTGCCTATTGTTGGCTTGGAAGAACTATATTGATCAAGTAGAAAAGAAATGAAACAGGGATAGTGCCAATTATTGAAGCATTTTAAAAATAACTGTTTCTCTGTACCTCAGTTAGAAATAAGGAAGGAATATCAAAGAGCCAGGCAGCTGCTCCAAACTCCTCCACGTAGCAGCAGATATTTGAAGTTGCATGGAACACCTTCTAAAAAGAAAAGAGTTTGAAGGATGGAGTCGTCATCATAGATTTGATAGGTGATTAAGTGCACAGATAAAAGTTATTAATAAAAAGAAATAAAAAAAAACCCTGAAGATATGACAAAACCCTTAAGAAACACACTATTGCTTAAATCGTAAAGGAAATGAACAGGACAGACCGAAACTGCGTTGTGCTAGAAAGCACCAAAGCTAAGAAAAACATACAGAAAAGACAAGACATGACAAGAAGCAAAGCCAAGAATATATACCAAACAGAGAAGGAAGTTTGGGGAATCAGAGATTTGTTCCAAAGAATCTGATTAAAATATTCACAGAAATGCCAAAGAAAAAGAATAGAGGACCAAAAGTTAGAGATAATGATACAGAAAAATCAGCTCACGCCCCAGACATGGAGCTCCATACAGAAAAATAACAGCAAAAAACCCAGAGAAAGCAGTAATAACACAATACAGAAAAACAGCACAGCAACCGAAAAACGCCGTTCCACCACAGAAAATCGCAAACGACCGAAGGGTTCACACTAAACCCAGCAACCCAAACATCAGCAGCGAGGGTTCCAATAACAGAAAATCAAGCAGACCGAGGTATCCAACATAACAGAAAATACAGCACCGAAGGAGTTCCATACAGAAGAGATCAGCAGAGCAGAGGAAAAAGTTCAACATAACAGAAAAATACAAGCAGCACCGCAGAGACCATACAACAAGAAAAAACATACAGCCACAGCCGCAGACAGTCTCCCAAACAGAAACCACATCCCAGACAGCCCACTACAACAAGGCTTCCCAAAAACAAACAATCAGCAGACGAAAAGGTTCACACCAATACAGCAAAATCAGCAGACCGAAGGTATAACCACAATACAACCCAGAGACACACCAATCAGCAGAAACACCCCCCAGAAAGCAAAATATTCCAGAATTACCAATACAAAAGAATAGAGGACCAAAAGTTAGAGATAATGATACAGAAAATCAGCAGCCGAGGGTTCCATACAGAAGATCAGCAGCCGAGGGTTCCATACAGAAAATCAGCAGCCGAGGGTTCCATACAGAAGATCAGCAGCCGAGGGTTCCATACAGAAGTCATATTGGCCATCATTCAGAGACAAAATCAGAAAAATGAGTTCAGATGACACAGAAAAATCAAGCAGCCGAGACGCATTCCATACAGAAAAATCAGCAGAAACCAAGAAAGGATTCCAATAACAGAAAAATAACAGCAAGACCAAAGAAGGAGATTACACAATACAGAGAAAAAAATCAGCAGAAACGAAGAAGATGGACTGTTAATGACGAACAGAACGAAAGATTCCAAATACAGAACAGCCACCTCAGCAGCAAGAAGACCGGTTCCAATACAGAAAAAACCCAGACAAAACCCGAAACAATGGGTTCCACTACAGAAAAAATCAGCAGCGAGCGGTCCCATACCAAGAAAATCCAAGCAGACCGAGAGTATCCAACAGAAATATCAGCAGCCGATCGCCCGATTCAACAATCCAAGAAAAATACAAGCAAGCCGAGGATACCATCACCCAAAATCAGCGCCAAAGAAAGTTCACATACAGAAAAAATACAGCAGCACAAGCCAGTTCCCATACAGAAATCACAGCGAGGTATCACAAACAGAAAAATCAACACGAACCGCCGGTTCCAATCACAAACCAGAACAGAACCATAACAGCAAACAACAACCAAGCGCGAGATTCCATAACACGAAAAATAAAACCATAAAGTATAAAACATATCACAAATACAAAAACCAACCAACCACAACCATCAAGCAGCCGCAACCAGACGTTCAATCATACAGCACCCAAGTTTCCCCCACAATAATTGAGCCATACATTCTGAGACCCCAAAATCAGAAACAATTAAAGAAGTACTCCAAAACCCTTCCTGAGCCTAAAGAACACCACACAACAGAAGAGAGGAAGGGACCAACAAGAGGGGCGAGGGGGCCGAAGGGAGCGAACAGAAAATAACAGTCTATATAAATTAGTCACGAGAAAAAGTAAATAACATAAACAAATTACAATATCTGTTCCCATCTTATAAAGATAAAATCCACAAAGGATAGATTGAACATTTACATTGAAAAAATCTAAAGTCAAAAAAACATATAAAAAAGAAAAAACATGTGGAGCGAAATTGTGAAGCATTATGCTCCTAAGCAGACTTCTTCGCATATTGCACAGAAAACGTCACAAGAAAATAATAAATCAAGAAATCAGTGGAGGGAATCTGGTAATGTTGGATTGACCTAGGGAGTCCTCAAAATGCTAGGAGGACCCAAGCCAGTCTGCAAAATACCAGAAAAAGAGCTAAGCTTTGCCATCATTGTGGCAAGACAAATCATACAATTGATCCCCTTCACGAACTGAAAAACCAGTGTGACCAAATTGTTTTGGAGACCACTTTGGTATAAATTGTCCAAGGTGGGAGAAACCTATGCAAACTTCGTGGGGATCTTTGCCTAAACCCCAAAGAAATAGCCTAATCAGCGAGCTAAGTCAAAAACAAGACTTTGCACCACTTGTGACAACGTGCATGAACCGGGTGCATACAGTGGTTCTCCCTTAAATTAAAGGACTGTGACTAAGGGTCAGGTCATGGAGATTCAGAGCAATCAAATTATCAATATACTGACAATGAAAATAATCAGCCACCTAATACTGATGATGTTCAGGTACATTTTAATCGCATGGATAGTTAATCTCTTTATGTTGATGTACTTCTCGTAGGATGTGAGGACCGGGTGTATCATTGTCTTGTTGACAATGGGGCCTGTGTCAGCCTCATTAACTCATCAGTGGTAGATCGAGTTACTAATAACACTCATCGCCAATACAAACCATAAGTGGCATTGGTCATAAAGCTGAGTGAAACATTGTCAAAATTGCATTGCAGTTTTGTAGTGGTTTTGTCACCAGTTTTGATGAATTTTATGTGGTGCCTTCGGAATGTTTGGGAGATTCCCTTGTATTGGGAGTTCCTTCGCTGTGAGCTAATAATCTTCTCCCTGATAAGTCAACATTTCAGCTGCTTAGATGCCAAGGAGATTGATTTAAGGTGATAGCTCAGGATTCTGTAAGAAGCATTGAAGGAATGGAGGTTTGCACTAGGAAAAATGCTAGACTGGAAGGCTATCAATACAGATTTATTTCAATAGATCTCGATGGCTGTCTGTGCATTCAGGACACGTTCCTTCTGGAATGGGTTCAGGATGACAATTTGGAGGAGCTTCCTGATGTAGCTTCTCAGAGTAATCTGCCAGTAGTAGATGTGTGTAACTACAGTGAGCATGTCAGATTTGTGCCAAAGGGTTACTTGGTTGGTAAAGTGTTGCCAATCTCTGATTACACTGATGTGAACGTTCATAATCTTGAAGCTGTTGAAAATGACTCCAGCGAATCAGACATTCAAGAGTACTGGACTCAGGACAAGATAATCGAGGAATTTGAATTTTCCAATATTCCGGTTGATGATACACAAAAGGAGCAACTTCTTAATCTGTTGAAAAATTATTCTTCTGTCCACAGTACATGAGATGATGTTGGGATGGCCAAGATGTACACAACCACATTGAATTGACCACCAATTCATGTACCTGTGCATTGATTTCAAGGACCACTAGCATAGGAGATTGAGCGACAGTGTTACAAGTTTAAGGACAGCGGGATTATCCATAAAAGTCAATCACCAAACTGCTCCTGCTGTCCCAGTAAGAAAAAAAAAAAAAGGATGATTTTTTATGTTTATGTATTGATTACCATGCTTGAAATTGTGTTAATGTACAGGACCCACCATGGCTCACAAAGAAGCGGCCACACTGAGTTGAAAAATCAACATCATGGGTGCATCCTGTAATTCCTGTCCATGCTTTAAATAAATATAATATACCATACCAAGGATGATGCTTTTCCCTTGCCTAACCTGATTGACTTGATATATATATACCGGTATAAAATGTCTGGTTCAAAATATTTTACAATTGATTTGGTTTGTGGTTATTACCAAATTGAAATGGCCGAAGACAGTGTGGAGAATACTGCTTTCTCCATGCCTCTTTCTCAATATGAGTTTCTTCGGATGCCACTCGGGGTGAAGGGTGGACCAGCCGCTTTCCAAAGGGGCATGATGCTAGCTCCTGGAATTCCCTGGTTAGAGGTCATGGCTTATTTGGACGACATAATAATTAGGTCCCACACTTTCGAGCGATACATAGTTCCTCTTGAAAAGGCTCTGAAAGCGTTGCAAGCCAATGGATTTAAACCAAGCCCAGAAAGATGAAATTGTGCCGAGATTCAGTGGAATTTTTGAGACACCTTATTAGTGGTCAGGGTATTCTTCCTCTGGAAAAGAACCTATCTAAAGTTCTTAATTTTCCGGTGCCAACAATAGTCAAGCAGTTGAGGAGGCAATTTTTAGGCATGGTAAATTTTTACTGACATATTCCTAATCGTTCCGCAATAGGTAGGCCATTATCGTGCCAGACTGCTGGACGAGTGGTTAGATTGGACACCAGAGTGCCAAACAGCGTCTGAAATGCGCTTGAAGCTTTACTTCCAGATATAGATAATCAACAGTCCAACTCATGGATACTGAGACTGTTTTCTGTCCATGATGGAATCTTTAAAGACGAATGTATCAGCCAAAGTAGAATTCCTTGGACTATGCAAGGATACTACTCTAAAAGTGGAATTTCAAATTATGACCATAAGACATTTTAGAGAAACGTAGGAGTCGAATATCCTATTTTAGCTGACAGAGTTCTGAGATTTTTAATACCATTCAGCACAACTTATAGATGTGAAAGCAGTTTCTCAACTTTTTACTCCCAATGAAAAAAAAGGCCAGAAACTGTCTCAATATGGAGCATGACATAAGATGAGCATTAAGTGAAACTAATCCTAACATAAAAAAAAATTTGCAAATAAAAACAATACCAACCTTCACACTAACTGTCACTATCATGATTATAAGGTAATAGTAGCGCAGAGAAGCTTCACCCACGATTTTTTTTATAAAAATCACAGGATATACCTCAAAAAAATAATGAATAAAAAAACAAACAAACATGGTGCTCTTTAAGAAAAAAAATTAGCCTCTCAAAGTTGTTAAAACTCGCATAGGATTTTCTTATAAAAAAAAAAAAAAATTTTAAATCACAGGATATAGGCCTACTCTAAAAAAAATAATGAAGCATAAAAGAAAAGAAAATGATTTAAGTCTTCATTTTCTTAAGTCTTTAGGGAAAAAAGTTACAGCCTCTCAAAGTTTAAAATTTTCCCATGGGCTTTCTTATATATATATATAAAAAAAAAAATTAGTGGGCCATGATGTCTTTATAGTTCTTTAGTTTTGTTATATATATATATATATATATATGTCATATATATATATATAAGGATGGGCTTTATATATATATATATATAAAAAAAAAAATTAGTGGGCCTCATGCTCGTTTTAGGGCCATCCTAGTTCAGGTTATGATAAGATTTGTTAGGTATAGCCTACCTAACAAAACATATCATACTGAACTAGAGGGCCTGAAATGAGACCGAACCTGGATGGGTCAAAAATAAAAAAAGTCAATGGGAGTTTTAACAACTTTGAGAGGCAGTAACTTTTTTCCCAAAGAGAACGCCACGTTTGTTTGTTTTTTATTCTTCATTATTATTTTATTTACAGTATATCCTGTGATTTTTATAAAAATCGGGGGCGAAGCCCCTCTGCGCTACTATTATCCATTATAATTTTGTACTTTTTAGATTTAACATGCAATAAAGATAACTTGAATTGAACTGTATTGTTTTTATTCCCTTACAATTTTTTTTCGGCTTTGAAGGGGTAGGGGGGCGGGTCCCCTGTTACCTGTGTAGGTCATAGGGATGATTAGGTCGGAAAGGTTTGGAAACACTGTTTTAGAGCTACGTACACTGCTTCTCAATCATGTAAATACTATATCAAAACTATACACATTTAAATTACATAAATGGTATCAAAAAATTATTTGAAGTTTTTTTCTACAGATTTTTGCACATTTTAATATATTTTAAATAAAAATTTTAAAAATAACGTTCCGAAAATTTTTTAAACAGGCAATTCTGGTGTAGGGATGGCCAAAAAATATCGATATATCGAAATATTGATAGTTTTGGCTCGATATATCGATATTTTTGGCAATATTTTCTTAGGCGATATATCGATATTTCGATATTTTTTCTTAATATCGAAAGCCGATATTCTTTTTAAAAAAACTATTTTAAAGGCCGGAAAAAGTAAAATCTTATCCCCCTCTCCCGACACCCTGTAGTGATGAAACTCTCTTTTCCCCCCATATTTCGTTCTTCGTTCGTCCCCCAATGTCGTGTATAAAATAAACCGAAAAATTGGGGGTTTAGATTTTTCGTCTTTTCGGGAACCAAAAATAGGGAGAGGGATCGACATAGCACATACCACATAGTCAAACTATCTTCTGAGTATTCACTAATCACTATTCATTTATTCAGTGATCAAGTGGATAATGTGACCCAATAAAATTTGGAATGATAGTAAAAATGCTTTTCCCTGATATGTTTATGTTAGCAATGAAATATCTTACTGTAAATGCGACGTCAGTCTCGTCAGAACGAACAGTATCATTATTAAAGCCGTTTTCGATTTTGCATTTGTGCTAACGCTGGATAAGAAATGCTAAGCCAGTTTTAGCACGAATTTCGGGCATAATCGACCGATTGTTTACAAAAATTTTGATCAGTTGTTCTAATGGAGCACGTGGTTTTGGAATAAACAAAAATAAAAAAAATAACAAATGGTTTTTATTACAAATAATTGATCAACTATTGTGATGGAGTTTATCGATTTGGAAGAAATTAGATTTAAAGCTAATTTCATGAATGAAACATTCATCAAATCAACGAACTACTACGCCGCAATCTTATTTGTTTACATTTTTTCGTTAGCATTTTCCTAAAATTCGGAAAGAGCAACCTAACAGAATTTAGGAAATTACTAACGTTTCGTTAGCATTTTATTAAATTTGTGCTAAAATTGACATATAAACGAAATACTTTTTAGCATTTTCCTAAATTTCGTTAGCAAAAGTGCAAAATCGAAAACGCCTTTATATTAAACAATAGCTGCGTTTCCAGAAGTCCGAGTGCAGCCCGTGTGCAAAATCGACTCGGAAACGCTTCGAATTGAAAAGAATTACATTAACCAATCAGAGAACAGGAAATTTGAGTACCTGGAAACGGCCGAACGCGCCCGTCGTAACAGCTGACAATTGTAAGCAATGCTCTTGTACTTATATGTATCTATTTTATGAAATGATACGATATATTTAGTATCCTTAATATAAAAGTTAACTAAAATATTAAAAAACTTTTAGCAAGCCATTTCCGACACATGTTTTGTAAAGAATTTTATTTGTAAACAAAGTATCCTTCCACAGCCCTCCGTTTATTAATTCCCGAAATCGAGGATTTAACAATGGGCGCCTGACTGTGACGTTTACGTGACGTAGACAAACGGGCTCTGGAAACGATGCATGTGCGCCTGTGTGCCCGCCCGGGCTGCAGTCAGGCTTCTGGAAACGCAGCTGATGTTTGCTCAAATGAAAGGAATAGATTGACTTCCGAGCATATCAATCAGTTAGTCTTTTTAGGTGCATTAGATGATAAGTATTGGGCTTTGTAATAATATATATATATATATATAGCATATAGCAGCAGCAGCAGTATATATATATATATTATATATATATATACATATATTACACAATATGGTTATTATTATATATTATAATCAAGGCTACATATGGCGTTGGTTGAGCATACAGTTGAGTTATGTATATAGTTACATATACATATTAAGGTTATTACATATATACATATTATTGCTATTATATAAACATACATATTATTGGTTACATATTGTTGGTTGATATTGGCTGCTGGTTGCTACTGTATTGAAAGTTGTACATACATATGCTGACATATATAAGCATAAGGCTATTACATATTGCTGGCTGGCTATATATGGCTATGCTGGCTATTGGTTGCTGTTGTTGCTGATACATACAGCGCTGGCTGGCAAGCTGGGAGCATATGCTATATAATATATATATATAAGAAAGAGTTATATAGCGAGATAAAAAAGAAAGAGTTATATATATATATATATATATATATATATATATATATATATATATATATATATATATATATATATATATATATATATAGAAACTAAATAAAAACAATATCTCTAAAACTAAGATAGTACAAGAAAACTAGTAACATATATGGAATCAGGGTAAAAAATTTGCAAGGAAAATGAATTTTTTTTTTTTTTTAATATTCAAAAACTACGATAGGGGTATAAAAAACCTAATAACATATATGGAATCAAAGGTATGTATGTTGTGAGATAAAAATAAAAGGATTTTGTTTTTTAACTAAAACAATACCCTTAGGGTAAACCGCAAAGATGCAAAGAGTTTGGGTCTCTCGATTGGGGGACTGGAGCCTAAAAAAAAAAAAAAAAATTTATAAATTTGATAAATTCGTTGGTTAGCATATAAAAAACTTTTTTTTCATAATAAATTTCATACGCCATCTAATATATATGTTACATGAAGCCTTCGTACCTATCTTAGTTTTGAAGATAAAAATCATTGCATTTTCCATACAATTTCATATGCCGGATTCCATATATGTTATTAGTTTTCTGCACCTATCTTTGCCTTTTAGATATGGGTAACTTCTTTAATGGAAAGATATATATATATATGTATATAAAGAGTTATATATATATATATATGGTATATATATATATATATGTATATATATGTTATATATATATATATATATATATATATATATATATATATATATACATATATATATATATATATATATATATATTTATATATATATGCTAAAACAAAAAGGTGTAAATAATACTATTTTATAATAAAGAGGAAAGGGGAATTAAAAATAGCTTTCATGGTTTTATTTTCCTTTTCATGAAATATTTTTATAATTTATTTACTTATTCTGACTGTTAAAGACTTTGCTGTCCACTCGAGATAGCCTCATCCTGATTTACGTGTAGCTCTGTGGAGTGTGTTCAGTAGTGTGGTGTGTTCATTGCAGAAATCTAATACCGGAAAAGAACGTTGGCTTACAGTTAACATACCGAGTACCGACTAATTTAATCATCTACTGGGCGATTGCGGTTTTCTCTTAAATATGCAATTAACTAAATTAATGATTTTAGTAATAGCTGGCTACTTAAAGTTAGTATCGGGGGTACATCGCAGCTTTTCTCTGCGTTAAGTCGTCTGGCATCCAGTTCGAACCTCTTAAATATTATTTTATTACCAAAATTTAATAGGTTTTCTTAAGATCCGTAGACTTCCAGAGTCGTCCAAGTATCAGTTGCCTACCATCCATAAATTAATTTCGTTGTTAATAATATTTATTTTGTACTTAAATAAGAAATCATTTTGAAGATTCCTAGCTTCATTATTACTTAATAGTTATTTTTCATTTTTAATACGAAAAAATTTCATGATGATTGTTTAACTTTCTAGTGAAAAGCGATTTTCTTATTTAATTTATTTTATTCACTCGTCCACAAAAAGTCAGAAACACCCCAGTTCCTCAAGATCCAACATCAACGCTTTCTAGCACAACTTCAGTCTTCAACCTCTGGAGTTGGAAACTTGAAAGTTGGAAGACCTGAAGAGTGAAGATCATTCCTTCTTCCATTTCTACCACTTTTTCACCTGTGTGTACATACGTCTGCTTCATATTTATAACAAAGCCTTCTTTCTCTCTCTCTCTCTCTCTCTCTATCTCTCTCTCTCTCTCTCTCTCTCTCTCTCTCTCTCTCTCTCTCTCTCTCTCTCTCTCTCTATAAATATAAATAGTTAGCAGTATATATATATATATATATATAAGTTATATAGGTGTTAATATATATATATATATAGGCAGAGTTATATATATATATATATATATATATATATATATATATTTGGACAATGTTACTTAACGGCCACACGGGACGGGAGATAAATTTCATATATATATATATATATATATATATGAAGGGCGCACGAAAAACGCGAAAGCGTTCTCACGATAAATGCGAAAAACGGTTAAACACCCAAACCAACTGAACGAAGTACAATG
>JABUQX010059140.1:42500-45167 GCA_015478945.1 Trachelipus rathkii | reverse complement strand
GGTTCAATCGTGCTTGCTCTCTGGTCATTCAGGCTAGAGACAGTGCTTATCGGGGGTGGAAAAATTCTCGCTCTTCTATCACTCTTGCTAATTTTCATTCAGCTAGAAATCGTTGCAGAGATACTCTTTGTCGAGCAAAGCGGGCTTTCATCAAAAGAAAGTGCGCTAACCTCCTTGATTCTCCTACTGATAAATCTTTCTGGCCTCTTGCCAAAAACATCTCTAACAACTTCTGTAAATCTGTTTTCTTTTATTCGATCTGTTGGTTCTGTTGCTAATTCTCCAACTGAAAAGGAAAATCTCTTCGGCCTCCTATTTTCCTCTAACTCAACCCTAGACGATTCTGGTATTCCTCATCTCCACCTCTTCTCTCAGGTGTCCTATAACATGCCTGTGATTACATTTGATCGGGTGCATAGGCTCCTAAAATCTGTGGAGGTTGGTTGCCCGGATGGCATTCCTCCCTGAGTTTTGATGGAGTATGCTTTCGTGCTGACCCCGCCCCTCGTTCAACTATATTCTCTATGTCTCAATACTAATACTTCCCTCAGCGTTGGAAGCACGCACAGGTCAAACCTGCTCAGAAAAAAAGGAACCCGCTTATATCCTTCTAACTATCGCCCTATATCTCTCACCTGTATTCTATCTAAGATCTTTGAAACCCTTCTTAACTCTCACTTCTTAGATCATCTGGAGTCTCATTCACTCTTTCTGATCGCCAGTACGGCTTTCGACGCTCGAGGTTACTGGCGATATACTTTTCTATCTAACTGATTTATGGTTTTCCGCCCTCAGAACTACGGAGAGACTTGCGTGGTGGCGCTGACATATCCAAGGCATTTGACCGGTATGACACGAATCACTGCCTGCCCCTCCTGGGTTTCCTCCTTCTTTGGCTACACCCAGTTCTTTCAACACTCAATATCGGATGTTTTTTTTCTGTCAAAAGTATTCCTCAGGGTTCTGTCTTATCTCCTACTTTATTCTTACTTTTCATAATGATCCTCTCACCTGCACATCTAACTCTATCCACCCATATGCCGAGATGAGTCGACCCTTCATTCTTCAACTCATTTCAATTCTGCTCCTTCTTTTACTTCTAGAATTGCTTCTCGTCTTAATCTTTCCGATTTCTATTCTCGATGATGTGGATAGAATTTCCTGGTGGGGTCGTCTCAACCTTGTGAAATTCAGTTATTTAAAAACCAAACTCCTACAAATCTCCCTCTCTAAAACACCTTCTAACTTTCCTAGCTCTTTCGACGGTTCTCTCGTCTCTCCTGTTGACAATATAAACATCCTTGGCCTTAACATAAACAAAAAAATGTCTTGGAAGCCTCACATCACAACGGTTGCTAGGGCGGCCTCAAAGAAACTGGGAGTTCGATTTAGGCTGCGAGACTCTTTTTCCTCTTCTCGGTTGCTCCAGCTATACAAGGAGTACTGCTCTCATATCAGGGGGGGCTCTGGTTTCACCCGGCTTTTGGATAGGGTTGAGGCAAAGGCCAAAGGCTTATAAACTGTTCTGCACTTTCCAGTTCACTTGACCCTCTTGGTTTTTACGGCGATGTTGGTGCTTTATCTCTTTTCTTATAGGTGTCACCGCAGCGGCAGGTGCTCGAGGGAGCTTATCACTCGCGTACCACCACTTTTACGACGCCCTCGTAGCAAAAGGGGTGCTGTTTCGGCGCATGAGTTTTGTGTTGATATTGGTAACTCCAGGCTTGTTCGCTGCGGTGCTTCCTTCTTTCCTGCCACCTCTGTTCTGAGGAATTCTCTTCCATCTTCTGTGTTTCCTGCTGAATTTAATCTCTCTCACTTTAAAGCCTGCGTCTGTGCTCATCTGCGTAGTTTGCGTTAGTTGATGAATATCTGAGGTGTGCAACACCCCTCCTTGAATAGGGCTCTGACGGTGAGTGGAAGTGACAACTGTATATATATATCTATGTGTGTAAAATATAAATATATATATATATATATATATATATATATATATATATATATATATATATATATATATATATATATATATATATATATATATATATATATATATATATATAATTTTTAAAATTACTTCAAAGAGTAAACATCCGCATCCGCATCCGCATCCGCATCCTCATCTACTTTAAGATCCGCATCCGCATCCTCATCCTCTTTAAGATCCGCATCCGCATCCGCAAACAGTCAAATTTTGACATCGGTCCATCACTAATATATATATATATATATTAAAAAAATGTGTGTATATATATATATATATATATATATATATATATATATATATATATATATATATATATATATATATATAGTTTTATATTTGTATATTTATATATATATATATATATATATATATATATATATATATATATATATATATATATATATATTTGCTGCGGAAGTATTAATTTCTCTTGTTTTAGTATATTTAACGTACAATAGTTGCGGTTGCGAATTGCGGTTGCGACCGCAATTCGCGGTCTACCGCAATTGCGTTTGCGGTTGCGATCGCAATTATTTCTTACGAATTGCGATTGCGATTGCGCCGCAATTATTTTTTGTATTCACCACTGTTTATATATATATATATATATATATATATATATATATATATATATATATATATATATATATATATATATATATATATATATATATATATAT
>JABUQX010059140.1:25000-35000 GCA_015478945.1 Trachelipus rathkii | reverse complement strand
CACCAATTAATTCTCACACCACACACAAAAGCAATCAACACCTCGCCTAACAAATCCAACACAGCATCACTCACACACAACCAGCACCAAAACCAAAACACACATCTCTAAAGCAGATACACCACACTCACAAAACACACACCTGACTAATAGTACAATATCTTCTCAACTTCCCCTCAAAAAACAAAAGACAAAAACAAACCAAAAAAAAAATACATATCAACATCTCAAACGTAGCTACATCTGACTCGATCATAAAGAGCACAAGTGTAAATTTCTTAACACACCACACACACCATTTAAATATAACCCAAACCGACCCTGCCACACACCAGAAAACCACAATACCCCCTCACCAACCTCCTACAAAAATCACGTTTTCCTTTTTTTTATTGAAAGAAAACTACATACATTACAACTAATTTTAAAAGACGTTAACTTAGATAAAAAAAAAAATATATTTGAACATTTTTTTTAAACTTTTAAATATGAAAACTGAATCTTAAATATATTTTTTTTGTTTTTTTAAATAGTTATTTGACACGGTTACATTAAAACACACAACACATATATCTAAAGCCACACATTATTCACAAAAAATAGAGCGATTACCCTCATGTCACCAGCGCACACCTAAAACTACAGTAACATGCAAAATATTCACCACAAAACACCACAACTCACCATACACCAACGGAGACGCACATCAACACAAGACCAACACCAACCAGTCGGTGAATATCGTCTCCCCCCCATAGAGAGCGCGCTAGACACAAGAAACAACAATAAACTGCGAAAAAGACAACAACAAAACATCAGAAACACTTCCTCAACCCACTAACTCCACCAGGACCCAACACAACCACCTCGCAATATCTCACTAAACAACACCCACAATAGGACTCCACCTAACACCTCACACACTCACACACCATCCACACACACAACCTTTTAAGCCAAGGCCAACGGCGATGCCAAACCTCAAACAAAACCCAAGGCCCACGCCGCGCAAGTACCAACAAACCTATAACAACAACAACAACAGAACTGAAACCCGGTATCATACAAACAAAACACACGAGACAAATACACTCACAACCCAAAACCACAAACCAAAACCTTACCGACACAAGATACTCATAGCAACAAACACAAGCACACTCAACACTATACAAACACTACCAACAAACACACACTCACCAAAAACACGACTACACCGCGCACCACACAATCAACTCATACCTACCCCCTGACCTTCAATTCGCGGAAACCGCAATTACAAAAGCATAAGACCCAGACTCTACACAGACCTATCTCCGAGCAAACCACAAGAAGCACAACCATAGTCGCCAACTATAGTGCATATACACCTAACATACTCACGCACTCAGGCACAGCGCGACACAAACTCACAATCTTAATCACCAATACGCGGAACACTCTCTTTTCAAAATCGCTCTTCCATATTCCACCTCACGCACCAAGGCATTCAAAATTCGGAGATCACACACACCCGCACACACAACAAAAGCGACAGCAATTATATACGCGCAAAAACAACATAATAAAACAATACCCTGCCCATTAAACCCAACACACCACCACCAACACCACATAACACAAACACAACTCTGACACCCAGTAAAGAATACGCGATTGCAGATAACAAAGAGCCAGAGACACAGCACGCAACGCACGCAAACCCATCAATCCACGACTCCATACCACACACAGAAACATGACGCAAACACAAGCCCACTCACCAACACACACATACCACCAACACACCATGAACACCCCGCTTACCTTTAGAACAATACAAATCCAGCAACAAATGAAAGCCCACGCAGACACTCTAGCCAAACCACATCCATTCCTCTCCAACAACGCACGGAAATTCTCCCGAGCCCACCACACGCGAGCAATCAATCACTCTCACAGTACACACCCCACACGCGCACCAAAATTCTAACAGCGCAGAGAATCACAGCATCAACAATATAAAACAGCCCGTTCGCACCCAACAACAAAAACACTTGACCAAAACAAGCCAGTAAGAAAATCCTCCTCGCAACACCAAAGGATCGCATTCGCCAAAGTCCGTTCTGAACCAAACATATAAAATACCAGCAAACAACGCCAGGAACAAATCCCATGTTCAACTCCTGCATTCTCGCAGCTCTAACATCTAAAAAACCAGACCAAAACTACAAGATCTACCGCAAGTTTAACATGAAAACACTACAAGCCCCACAAACCGTCTCCACAAACACAAAATACAAACAACACGATCAGCAGACACCCCCAACACCACACAGACCACACCACCAGGCCAACCCACCCTATTCAAACACAAACACACTCACAAACTTATTACACAATAAAATACAACAAACTACATCCACAACGCAGCTACCCAGAAAATCCTAACTATACCCGCACCACAAAACAAGAACACCATAAAGACACACAACTACAAGTCACAACACACCACCAAAGCGGATGGTTAAAAGATCACAACACCTTCCTGCCCAAACCAACAACCCTTCGTGCTGAACAAACCAATAATTACACCCATCCATGGGAAGAGACTGTTTCAACACTGCACATCAAATCCCTAAACATCTCACATGTCAAAATCGACACCAAAATACAACCCAACCAAACATCCTATCATACCGCACACACCATAGAAGACACGCGCACAATCTACTCTCAAAAACGAGACAAAAAATTCACACAATCCACAACAACGACCAAACACACAACACTCCCAACCGCACAATCCAAGACCACAAACAACGCGCATACAATCACTCAACAGCGAGAGCGACACTTACAAATAACACAAACCACCACCACAGTACATGAACGTACTCCTCTCCAAAAACGCATTCAACACGTACTACCACCATACAACCACAATGCGCAACACCTGACCGTTTAACACACGACTACAACATTCCCAAACAAACGATAACAAGCCGCCTTTAACCCACAAAAAACCACACAACCACTACATAGATTTAACGATACAAAACCCTACAGATCACAATGTACAGACCAAACACACAACGCAAAAAACCAAAAGTAACAAGAAACTACACCCGAACCTAGTTTAGACTTCATTATCCTACACCACACAAGGAAGACAAAAACAGTACAAAAATTACACCACGCAAAAAAACAGGAACTAACCTATCTACAGGCTCACTCACAACACAACTATCCTGCACTACAACAACACCAAACCAGACTCATCAACCTCACAGCAAACACAACCACGGAAACGAACCAACAAGGGACACACTTTCAAAACAAAAGAAAAGACCACTCTCTACTCCATTCACAAAAAAATCGTCATACAACATCGAAGCACTCTCTAATCCAACCCAAGCGACCACACAACCACCATACACTGAGAACCATCAGACTATCAACACAAAACACATCTCACTTTACCAAACAGAGAGGCCCATACTTACACGCACCCAAAAAGTCCACACAGCAGAACTAAACACACTCACAACAATATATACTTCACAATACCTATCCCAGTACCTAACCCACACCCCACAAACTCAACAACACCAACTCACCCACAGAACCGAGACAAAGTCCTGTAAATACTCACGAGGCACCTCTACCTCAAAACATATGCGCTCTCCTTACCCAACTAACTTCCAACAATCTACAGAGCACACAAACACCCGAACACAAGTAAGCGAGAACAATATTCACAATTTGAATAATAATCAAATTATATAAGCACTCCTACAACGACATAAAAGAGAGCACAACACACAACAAAAAAATCTCAAATCACACTCTCCATTAAACTTCACCCAAAACTATTATAATTTTTTTTTGTTTAAGAAAGGATTAAATTAATATTATAATAGTTTCCAAAAACGCGGGAAAGTGTTTAATGTTTAATTTAACATATAGAATTTCCTGCATAGAACGTTGCAAAGATTTCTGTCCTTCTCCGCACCTCGCGCTGTCTAAACGCAAACACTATCTCAACTCCACAAAGAACACATCTGCCACCATAGCACTGCGCGCGACAGCCAACAAAAACACCAAACAAACACCCAACACACCTCACATGAAAGACAAAGTACGTAATCTAACACTCGAACACAGAACTTCCAACCCGAAACCAAACACAGAACAATCTACTCATATCTAACACAATCACTATTCGATACATAAGCAAATCAACAATTACCCAAAACACCCCTTAAAACATACACAGGATCAAAACGACGAGCACGAACCCAATCACTCTAACTCCGCATCACATCATACTCTTGACATCCCACACATTCCCAAACTGTTACCCTCTTCCCACCTCTTAACATCAGACCTAGCACAACAACTCCTCAAACTTCGATAAACCACACACACTTCACTGACACACATACATGTCACTACAACTATAACTCCTACTACACGTCACTACCCTTATCACACTTACACTCAATCCTTGCTTTATATCTACATTATAGTCATTATTTATGTATACTATACTTTTCCCCAATCACAACTCTCCTCACTCATTCTTATACGTCGTTTCTAACTACTCACACGAGACAACCACGCTTCACCTAAAACACCCAAATAACACACTGTAAACAAAATACACGTTACCACTCTCTACAGAAAACGATTCATAGAGCACGACCTATACGAATCTACTACATACCTCCATCCTCTCTGAACTCCACTCCACCATCCCTATCCACCACGCAACACACACCATTTACTCTATACACCAACCACCACCACCTCACAACCCCAACAACCTACCTAACCAAATAACACCATAATAAATCTCATAATCAACTATAAAAATAAACACACACATACAACCACCACCTTAAACCATACACATCAAACAACCAACACACCACAACCCACCCTCACAATAACAATAAAAATCACACAATACCCACACACAATCACACATCCAAAACTATTATATATATATATTATATATATATATATATATATTAAATACTATATAATAAACACACACCTAAAAAAAACCTCACCCACACTCACATAACAACCCACTACCCCCCACCATACTACCATCACACCAATACATCATAACTACAAATCACCCTAATACTACTACAACACAACCTACAATCAATCCACTACGCACACCCCAACCCCCACAAATAAACACCCAACAACTCAAATACTCCACATAACACTCAATACACTAACTTCCCTACACAAAACAACTCACACAACCCATACCACCACCTACACACAACCTAACCCATACACCCACATTACACTCCAACCTACCCTACCACCTAACCTCAAAACCAATACCACAACCATAACACCACACCACCACCAATAACCATAATCACTACCCAATAACCCAACCAACCACATACACTCAACCCATAAAACACTCATCACAAACAATCACAACTCACACACCCATCCAACATAACTAATACCCACAATACCAACAACTAAACTACACAACACCACAAAACACCATCAATACACAACACCAAACACCCCAAACACCCAACACACCAACAACAACACACAAAAACCCCACAACACCACCCCCACCCAACAAACACCAAAACACCAAACTCACACATACATCCCATAAACACATCCACTACATCACCCTCACACCAAACCCACATAAACCCCAAAACAAAACACCACAAATACCCTCCCATCAATACCGAATACAAGTTACAACCACATAAAAAAAACAACAACACCCAATACACACTCCAACACCTACAATAACACATAACCTCACAATACAAACATATTATAACAACCACAACAACACCTAACCAACAATCCCTCCCTACATCAAACATCAATCACCAAATTAAAACCCAACACCAACATCACAACCCTAACCACAACAACCCACACATCTAATATTTAACACACCTCCAACCCAACCAACACCCCCACAAACACAAAACCACTCAACATAACCCACAAACCGCCCATCCCACTACAAAATACTCAAACTACCCATAACCCTCAAAATAACCTACCCAACTATACAACACATACACACACCCCACACCACAAAAACCAACACCCACCAATCACCCCCCAACAAACCACTATAAATCAACCACAAACACCCACACACTAAACAAACCACCAAACCTCATCCACATACCTACCCACAACTCTACACCCCCACCAACCCACACCTACATACACACACTATCTAACTAACACCTTATCAACCACACAACAATCACCTCATACATACCACCCCCTACCTTATATAAATCATCTCTCAACCACAACCACTACCAACAACTCACCCCACATCATCATACATATATATATAAAAATAAATATAAATATATATAACTATATTATATATTATATTTATAAAGTATATATATGTATATATATAATATATATTAGATAATACTACATAATACTATTTAAGGCCTTATACTATACTATATATATATATATATATATATATATATATATATATATATATATATATATATATATATATCATATATATATATATATATATTGATATATATATATATAATATATATATTATATATATTATATATATATATATATATATTATATTATAATATATATATATATATATATTTATATATATATATATATATTATACTATATATAAATATTATTTATATATATAATATATATATCATATAATATGCAAATATGTATACTAGTATACTATATATAGTATAATAACATATATACATATATATATAGCATATAATTATGCATATTTAATATTATGCATATATATATACTATAATATTATATATAATATAGCACTATTAATATATATATATATATATTACTATATATATTATATATTACTATATAATATATATATATATATTTGCAATAATATATATTTAATGCATATATATATATCACTTACTTTTATATATAATTAAATATATATTAAAATAACACCACATATCACCAATAATATATATAACACATCAACCAACCCACCAACATAACCCAACCCATAACTACTATACCTCTATATATATACTAATTATAATATATACATACTAACTACCACACACCAACACCAACACCACCAAAACACACCACTAAACTATAACAATACACCAATAAACACACCAACAAAACACAACTAAAACACTATACTACTCCAAAGACTCACCTCATACTAATTATATTACATTATACAATAACTACTCAATATATAGATAAGACCCTCACTAACCCACCAACACCCAACAACTACAAAACCAACGATACCTCACCCAACAACTCAACATCACCCCAACATAAAACACACCCACCAACTACCCACCACACAACTAAACCCAACAAACAACCACAAAAACCAACTAAACAAACTAATATCAAATATATTCAACCAACAACAATATAATATATTATAACTACTAAATAAAACTATCCACAACCTAACTAAAACACCACCACTATATATATATATATATATATATATATAGTTTCTTAAGATATGCCTCAAAGAAAGAAATCTACGGGGCTAGGTTGGGCTATTGAGGTGCCTACCTCAAAATCAATCTAGAAAACCATGATCCCACACACACGCCAACCAATTCACAAAATCTCACATTACCTATACCCAGACACAATCATAAAAATAGGACAGCGTGACTGTGTGAGCCACGCCCTATCTAACCATCTTGTTTGACACCCAGAACAACTCTCCTTACCATCACACACCACGCGCCACAGACCGCGATATATGGCAAGCCTCACCCTCTCCGACCGAAATATAACTCTAGCAAAGCAACCACCTAAACAACAACACACACAACCACCTCACTTCGCCTGACACACGCATCGACCCGATTACACCACAAACTCGCGCCAGAATATCCCACATACGAACACAAACACACACAACTTTGCACTCCAGAAATACAACTACACCCCACAACACCACCAATCCTCACACCCCCACACAGACAAAGTCCGCCAATTCCTCGAATAAAATTTGTCCGATGATACCTCTGTCCAAGATTGCAGCCCATACTGTGCACTTAGCTTAGAGTAGGGGCTTAGTTACTACTTCATTGGGCCTTTAGGTCCCCTAGATGATATTTGTCTTTGAGTTCACCTTTCCCTCAAGATGAAAGTGAGTTCCTTCTAAGGTCCAAAGAAGATTAAGAAATCTGAGGTCTTTTGGACCTTCTTCAGAAACTTGACTGACATAACCTTTCTCTGCTGCTTGTTTCATGCTGTAAGAGTCTGGTTTGTATGTATTCTGTATAGGTAAGCCCTTATATCGTTTACTAGTACTCTCTTGCAAGTCTCATAGGATATACAGGAGGACTGACTTCGCTTGCGCACAGAGTGTCTCGGACTTTGCTGAACTGACACTCTCATTCTCTCGACCAGCTCAGCAGTACGCTTCCTGGGGTTTCCTGAGTGATCTGGATGGTTTTAACTTGCTTCATTGAGGTTCTCCATGGTCTCATACTTATTAAAGTGCTCCACCAATTTCTGAATTCTGCTTTTGGAGAGGGCCTTCTTCCATTCGAACGATGAATGAAAGTCTCCTGGATTTCCTTGAACGAATCTGTCTTGTAGTAATGTTTGGCGCAGTATATTCTCTGCTCGAGCTTCCATTGAGGTCTAGCTGCAGTAATTGCTTCTAACATATCCTGCAAAAAAGGAAATTTAGTGAATCAGTGTAGGAGCTATCACAAAAAGTGTGTGAGGAGCCCATTAGATGTGAGGGCCACAGGAGACATTTTAGCTGGCACAAGTTTTATACGTAAGCGTGTGCACATTTTTACGTACATTAGTACTTACAGCCATGTAAGCGCAAACATATGTCCATGGAAGTATTTTTGTTATTTTAGTTGTTGTATAATATGACCCAAGTTCCAATGGATTTGAAATCTGATACGGTTCCACTGTATCAAAGAAGGTCAGCCATTATAGAAAGAAATTTAAAATGAATCTATTTTTGCAGCTCTTTTTATTCGTTGTCACACTGTTTTTAATAAAAGTCCTTTTCCCCCTTATATATATATATATATATATATATATATATATATATATATATATATATATATATATATATATATATATATATATATATATATATATATATATATATATATATATTTAATATTTGATATTTTTATAAGCATAGCTGTAGAGATTGTTATTATTATTATATTATTATTTATTATTATTATTGTTATTATTATTCATTATTATTATTTGGAGTTTATTTATTATTCTGTTTAGAAATATAATATTATTATTATTATTATTATTATTGTAGATATTATTATTATTATTATTATTATTATTATTATTATTATTATTATTATTATTATTATTATTATTATTATTATTATTATTATTATTATTATTATTATTATTATTATTATTATTATTATTATTATTATTATTATTATTATTATCAGTATTGGTATTAGTATTAGTATTAGTATTAGTATTAGTATGAGTATAGTATTAGTATTAGTATTAGCAATTAGGATTAGTATTAGTATTTAGCAATTAGCATTAGTATTAGTATTAGTATTTAATATTACCATTATATAACTTATTATATATATAGTTATATTATTATTATTGTTATATGTATAGATATAAATATATATATATATATATATATATATATATATATTATTATTATTATAAAAAAAAAAATTATTAAATTTGGAAAAATATGTCAATATTATTCTCTATACATTCTCTATATATATGTATATTATTAAATATATTAAACCTATATATATAGTATTAATTCTTTTATATATCTATTAAACATACACACCCTATGTATATATACATATATATATATATATATATATATATATATATGCCCATAGTCCTTAAAGGAGTTATATTTGTCGCATCCCTTTCAAACTTGGCACCTCTTCTGGCGGTTGTAATGGCTCGACGTAACCGAGGT